>SJYT01061958.1:85427-113414 GCA_006410635.1 Cephalophus harveyi
TGGAAGGAATGATGCTAAAGCTGAAACTCCAGTACTTTGGCCACCTCATGCGCAGAGTTGACTCATTGAAAAAGACTCTGATGCTGGGAGGGATTGGGGGCAGGAGGAGAAGGGGACGACCGAGGATGAGATGGCTGGATGGCATCACGGACTCGATGGACGTGAGTCTGAGTGAACTCCGGGAGATGGTGATGAACAGGGAGGCAGGCCTGGCGTGCTGCGATTCATGGGGTCGCAAAGAGTCGGACACGACTGAGCGACTGAACTGAACTGAACTGAACTGAGGGGTTTTTCTAGCCTGTGGCAGCTGTGCCCAGTGAGCATTGAGTATGAAGGTGGCGCTGCTTCTTGGGTCGCAGGGATTCTGGCAGCACCAAGTGTGTAGGGACACTGACTACCTCAGCTGCAGGGATTAAGGCCTTATCAGAGTATTTTTCTAGCCTCAGGCAGCCTGGAGATCAGAGGGCTTCTTTGGCTCGCCCTTCTCTGTTGCTCTGCCCATTCAGGCCATTAAAGGGCACCCCTGGCTGGGGTCCTACTCAGTTGTTTGGCGCATCAGGTGCTTAAAGAACCAGCCTCTCTGGCATTTTTCTCTATTGTTCAGCTGCCAGAGCTGGTGTGTGAGGAGAGAGAGGCCACAGTGATGGCTCTACCCACTGTGGGTGACTCACCAGTATCACCTTGCCTCCATGGTTGCCTGGTTTTCCTCTGCAGGCCTTTCCCACCATGATAGCCTCCCTCATGTCCCATTGGTCCATCTCTCAGCAGTCAACAACAGCCCTCGTCCTGGGATTGCACTGCCAGCCCTTGGCTTCCATCTCTCAGCTGCTGTGCTTTTTAAGGGACCCACATCCCTGTCCGGGGTAGGTATGGCTGCGGCAAGGATTGTCTGATTCTCATTCCATTTGGAATGTCACAGATCAGCTCCTTTACTCTCAGCCTCAAATATTTCTCCTGTGTCCCAAACAATTGCCCCGATATGGGAATCAGACCTCTGCTTCAGTTCCCCCACCCACCAAGGACATGTCCAGTCCTGCTGACTCTCCTCTTTTTCCCCCTACTTCCTTCATCCTATCAAGTTTTTTGTGGTTCTGTATATTCTTTTCTGGTGGTCAGATACTCCTGCTTGCACTTAGCTGGCGTTCTACAAGGTCTGTGTCTGAAGGTGTATTCCTGATGTATCTGTGAAGAGAGATGTACTCCATGCCCACCTACTCCTCTGCCATCTTGTTCTCCCCCATTACAGCATGATTTTAAATAACTGGAAATAGTGCTTACTTTGGTCTTTGTTGGCAAGGTACATAATCTCTGTAGGTTCATCTACAAAATGGGCCTAATAATGCTCCTAGCAACCCCTTCCCAGTGTTAACAAGTATGCAGTGAAAGTGATTGGTAAAATAAATGACTAATTAAATGTAGGAAAATTATGGTTTTGTTTTTTGTTATTGTAACTTGGTAAATTTTCACTAGATCAGGTCATTGCTAAGTCAGTGAATGATTTATGTTGATTTATGTGGCATTTTATATTTCACTTGTGGTAGAAAAAGATATTATTCCAGGATTGTCTTGCTCTGCCTTTCTTAAATACTCTCAGCATTTGTGCTCACCTTGTCTAAGCTAATGTGTCCTATGCACTGTGACCAGAGACTGGGGAGTCCAACACAAACGGGTGGAAGGGAAAGGATGCCGATTGTATTGTAAGTCTACTTTGTAGAGGGAAGCAGCTGTGCTTTGTTCTAAGTGTTTTAGTTTAGGTACTCAGAGGCATCTGTTCTTTTTCATACTTGGAGGGAAGGCAATGGCACCCCACCCCAGTACTCTTGCCTGGAAAATCCGATGGACAGAGGAGCCTGGTGGGCTGCAGTCCATGGGGTCGCTAAGAGTTGGACACAACTGAGCGACTTCACTTTCACTTTTCACTTTCATGCATTGGAGAAGGAAATGGCAACCCACTCCAGTATTCTTGCCTGGAGAATCCCAGGGATGGGGGAGCCTGGTGGGCTGCCGTCTATGGGGTCGCACAGAGTCGGACACGACTGAAGCGACTTAGCAGCAGCAGCAGCAGCAAAGTCTGATGTTAGATTTATTTCCTCCCCTATATTCTGGAGATTAAAACTGTTAGGGTTTATTCAGACTGATCATGTGGAAACAATAGTTTAGTTATAAATTTAAGTGGCTATATAAGAGACAAGCCCTGTGTTTTCTGGAGAATGTTCATAGAAAAAAAAAAAAACTGAAAAATTGAAAGGATTTTAACTGGAATTATCCTCTTGAGAATTTCTCCCTGTCATTTATATGTGCTCACACTTACCTATGACTTAGTACATAAATAGCATCAAAATTCAAAGAAACTCTAGAGATTCCATCCCATCTTTCTTTTCTGTATAGCAAAAGTTACAGTCAGGACTAGAAATCAGGGCACTGGGCTCTTAACTTGGGGTGTATACCACAACAGTTGGAAAGAATAAAAGAGAGCCATGGGCTTGTCTTATGGAAATCTTTTG
The DNA here is from genome assembly GCA_006410635.1 of Cephalophus harveyi. Lineage (NCBI taxonomy): Eukaryota > Metazoa > Chordata > Mammalia > Artiodactyla > Bovidae > Cephalophus > Cephalophus harveyi. The sequence goes on from SJYT01061958.1 coordinate 87,932, forward strand.
TTCACAGATGAGAAACTGAATTGAAAGTGAAAGTCGCTCAGTCATGGCTGACTCTTTGAGACCCCATGAACTATACAGTCCATGGAATTCTCCAGATCAGAATACTAGAGTGGGTAGCCTTTCCTTTCTCCAGGGGATCTTCCCAACCCAGGGATTTAACCCAGGTCTCCCACATTGCAGGTGGATACTTTACCAGGTGATCCACAAAGGAAGCCCAAGAATACTGGAGTGGGTAGCCTATCCCTTCTCCAGTGGATCTCCCCAACCGAGGAATCGATCTGGGTCTCTTGCATTGCAGGCAGATTCTTTAACAACGTCCCTGAGATATCAGGGACAGGCTCATATGCACTCCTGTCTCCTGGCTCCTGGCCGTGTTTCTTTATAAATCATCAACTGTATTAAGTCAGATATCTTTCAGTAACTTGAATATGCAAAAATAAGGCAGATGGTTTAGGGTTTAGTTGAGATGAGTCTCTCTACACACATATAGTTGACCTATAAAAGTAGTTTGGAGTTCAAAAGGCCAGAGGCCAGTACTTTCTAAAAGTAGCTGTAGTTTTTAACCTGTCAAAAACAGGTAGTACTTCACCTTATGACCAATAGAGGGCGATCAAGTTAATACAATCTTTTGAGCTGTTAGGCTTTCAGTTTGGAGAAGGAAATGGCAACTCACTCCAGTGTTCTTGCATGGAGAATCCCAGGGACGAGGGAGCCTGGTGGGCTGCCGTCTATGGGATTGCACAGAGTCGAACACGACTGTAGTGATGCAGCAGCAGGCTTTCAATTAAAGTATGTATTTGAATAAATTAAACAAAGAACCAAATTAGCATCAGTGTTTTAAAACAAACTCTTTAATCAATATTCACTATATGGAGGAAACATATTTTGCTTTAATATACTATAGTCATTCACCAAGGAGTATTACATTTATAGCACAGTCTGTAAGAGTAAATTAATTAAGCCTCTGAAATCCAGGAGATCAAACCAGTCAATTGAAAAGGAAATCAACCCTGAATATTCATTATAAGGACAGATGCTGAAGTTGAAGCTCCAATACTTTGGCCACCTGATACAAAGAGTTGACTCATTGGAAAAGACCCTGATGCTGGGAAAGATTGAGGGCAGGAAAAGGGGCAGACATGAGATGGTTGGATGGTGTCACCGACTCAATGGACGTGAGTTTGATGAAACCCTGGGAGACAGTGAAAAATAGGGAAACCTGGCATGCTGCAATTCATAGGGTCAAAAGAGTCTGACACGACCGAGTGACTGAACAACAATAATGAAATCCAGTTTGCTTGTTCCTTCGTCACTGTCAGGGCTATGATGAAAGTCAGGTAGAAGACACAGGCAGAGAACTTGCCATGTATTTTTGTAAGCACTTTAGAATTTTTGTATTAGCAGCAACAGACAGTAGTACTCTGCCAGAGTGCAAGGATCTCATAACAAATGTGATGGGGGCAGTTTTTAAGTCATTCTTCATACCTCTCTCTCCCTCTGTATTCAATGTTCAAGGAGTCAGTGATAAATCAGTGGTGGAGGATTCCATCTACCTGGCTCATTCCATTGGCAACATAAATCAGGTTTCCTCTTGATTAGAGCCATGGGCAGGTTGGCAGCATTTGGAGATGGAATGAATGGCCCCATGGTCAGTGAGGTGTTTACAGTCTTGAGACATGGTCAAGATTCGTTTGAGAGTGAAGGCAAATACAGATTCTCTGGTAATTCATTAATTCAGATACTTAGGAAACAGTCATTGAACTGATATATGCCTGCCACTATGCTAAAAGCTGGAGAAACAAACACCAGTATGATATTTTGCTTTGTTTAGTAACTAGTCCAAGGCCATGCAACTGGAAATCAGAGACTATATCATATATGTGTATAGATATAATGCTGTATTTGTGTGCTCAGTCATGTCTGACTCTTTGCAGCCTTGTGGGCTGTAGCTTGTCAGACTCCTCTGTCTGTGGGATTTCTAGGCAAGAATTTTGGAGTGGGTTGCCATTTCCTACTCCAATGGATCTTTCCAACCCAGGAGTCAAACCCATTTCTCCTGCGTCTCTTGGCAGGCTGATTCTTTACCACTATGCTGCCTGGGAAGCCCTATATAAATTATATATGTAAATTATTATATGTGCAAACATTGCACATGTAAGGACTTGAGCCTGAGCCTGTTTCCAGGGCTGGGAGCATAAGATAAAGCCATTGGATTTTTATAAAAAATATTTAATTCTGTTAGTGTAAGAATCAACTGGGGAAAGATTCCTTGATCTGACTTTAGTGACTTGACTCTAATTGTCTATAAAAATTATCTTGAAAGGTTTTAAAACTTATTTGGCTTCACCCTAGATCAACAAAATGCAAATCCCTGAAGGTAGAGTCTCAGTTCAGTTCAGTCTCAGTCGTGTCTGACTCTTTGCAACACCATGGACTGCAGCATGCCAGGCCTCCCTGTCCATGACCAACTCCCAGAGTTTACTCAAACTCAATGTCGATTGAGTCAGTGATGCCATCCAATCATCTCATCCTCTGTCATCCCCTTCTCCTCCCACCTTCAATCTTTCCCAGCATCAGGGTCTTTTCAAATGCGTCAGCTTTTTGCATCAGGTGACCAAACTATTGGTGTTTCAGCTTTCGCATCAATCCTTCCAATGAATACTCAGGACTGATTTCCTTTAGGATGGAATGGTTGGATCTCCAAGAGTCTCTCAAGAGTCTGCTCCAACACCACAGTTCACAGTTCAGATTTCTCAAGAGGCAGAATTTCTCAATTCTTCAGTGCTCAGCTTTCTTTATAGTCCAACTCTCACATCCATACCTGACCACCGGAAAAAACATAGCCTTGACTAGACAGACCTTGGCTGGCAAAGTAATGTCTCTGCTGTATAATATGCTGTCTAGGTTGGTCATAACTTTTCTTCCAAGCAGGAGTCTTTTAATTTCATGGCTGCAGTCACTATCTGCAGTGATTTTGGAGCCCTCCAAAATATATTCTGTCACTTACTGTTTCCCCATCTACTTGTCATGAAGTGATTGGACCAGATAACATGATCTTAGTTTTTTGAATGTTGAGTTTTAAGCCAACTTTTTTACTTTCTTCTTTCGCTGTCATCAAAAGTCTCTTTAGTTCTTCACTTTCTGCCATAACGGTGTTGTCATCTGCATATCTGAGGTTATTGATATTTCCATGTCCAGTTCTAACTATTGCTTCCTGACCTGCATACAGATTTCTCAAGAGGCAAGTCAGGTGGTCTGGTATTCCCATCTCTTTCAGAATTTTCCACAGTTTGTTGTGATCCACACAGTCAAAGCCTTTGGCACAGTCAATAAAACAGTAGAAGTAGAGTCTAGGTTTCCCATAATCTAATGTGCAAACAGGATGGTGATCATTTGACCCTTGAACATGTGGATTAGGGAAGCTGATCCCACAGAGTTGAAGATCTGTGTATAACTTAACATTAACTCCATATCTGTGATTCCATATTGGCAGATTCAACAAACTACGAATCATGTAGTATCTGTAGAACCTGTTTTGTTTTCTGTTTTTCCAAAAAAATCTGCTCATTAGTGGATTTGTGCAGTTCTACCTGTGTTGTTCAAGCATTAAATGTACCTTTAAAGGTCTAGGATAGGGCTCAAGAACCTGTATTTTTATATTCACCCCAGTGAGAAAAATTGCCTGAGCTCTGCTGTTGATTAATATGAATTACATCTGAATCACCAAGAGAAAGGCAATGGTTGTTCTTAGTGCAATATATGATGAATTGAGGGAAGTGGAAACCACAGCAAATCAAGACTAGAGTGAGCCCCCTAGGGAGCACATGCTCTCAAGATTGAGTGACAGATTGGCTACCTCCTTAAACTACACTCTAGACACCTTACTTGCCACACCTGAGTTCACTGTTTTGTAGACAGTCAGGGAAGCCACTGAGAGGAAGAAAGGGGAGATAAAGTTGGAGATTTAAAAAAGGGTTAATCTAGGGATGGTGAAATGGATATTTAATAATGTTCTTCCAGTAATTATTTTTATTTGTGCTATCCTTTGAGTAAGAAAGGTATAAAGATGGGGGCTGTTGTGTGTACTCTGCCCTTCTTTGTAAGAGGAGCCAAGAGGAATGTTGTTGTTTAGTTATTCAGTCATGTCCAGGTAATTGTGACCCCATGGACTACAGCATGTCAGGCTTCCCTGTCCTTCACTATCTCCCAGAGCTTGCCCAAACTCACGTCTGTTGAGTCAGTGATGCCATCCAACCATCTCATCTTCTGTCATCCCCTTCTCCTCCTGATTTCAATCTTTCCAAGCATCGGGGTCTTTTCTAATGAGTTGGCTCTTCGGTTCAGATGGCGAAAGTATTGGAGCTTCAGCTTCAGCATCAGTCCTTCCAATGAATATTCAGGATTGATTTCTTCTAGCTGCACCCATCAGCAGAAGAGAGGAATGAGCCTGTGTCTAAAAAGTGTCTAACATATGTGCCTAACAGAAGAACTGTACAAAAAAGATCTTCATGACCCAGATAATCATGATGGTGTGATCACTAATCTAGAGCCAGATATCCTGGAATGTGAAGTCAAGTGGGCCTTGGAAAGCATCACTATGAACAAAGCTAGTGGAGGTGATGGAATTCCAGTTGAGCTGTTTCAAATCCTGAAAGATGATGCTGTGAAAGTGCTACACTCAATATGCCAGCAAATTTGGAAAACTCAGCAGTGGCCACAGGACTGGAAAAGGTCAGTTTTTATTCCAATCCCAAAGAAAGGCAATGCCAAAGAATGCTCAAACTAATGCACAATTGCACTCATCTCACATGCTAGTAAAGTAATGCTCAAAATTCTCCAAGCCAGACTTCAGCAATACGTGAACCATGAACTTCCTGATGTTCAAGCTGGTTTTAGAAAAGGCAGAGGAACCAGAGATCAAATTCCCAACTTCCACTGGATCATGGAAAAGGCAAGAGAGTTCCAGAAAAACATCTATTTCTGCTTTATTAACTATGCCAAAGCCTCTGACTGTGTGGATCACAATAAACTGTGGAAAATTCTGAAAGAGATGGGAATACCAGACAACCTGACCTGCCTCTTGAGAAATCTGTATGCAGGTCAGGAAGCAACAGTTAGAACTGGACATGGAACAACAGACTGGTTCCAAATAGGAAAAGGAGTACTTTAAGGCTGTATATTGTCACCCTGCTGATTTAATTTATATGCAGAGTACATCATGAGAAACGCTGGACTGGGAGAAACGCTGGACTGGATGAAACACAAGCTGGAATCAAGATTGCCGGGAGAAACAGCAATAACCCCAGATATGCAGATGACACCATCCTTATGGCAGAAAGTGAAGAGGAACTAAAAAGCCTCTTAATGAAAGTGAAAGTGGAGAGTGAAAAAGTTGGCTTAAAGTTCAACATTCAGAAAAGGAAGATCATGGCATCTGGTCCCATCACTTCATGGGAAATAGATGGGGAAACAGTGGAAACAGTGTCAGACTTTATTTTTAAATATAAATATTAGTCGCTCAGTCGTGTCCGACTTTTTGCGACCCCATGGACTGTAGCCCACCAGGCTCCTCTTTCCATGGGATTCTCTAGGCGAAAATACTGGAGTGGGTTGCCATTTCCTCCTCCAGGGTGACTTTATTTTGGGGGGCTCCAAAATCACTGCAGATGGTGATTGCAGCCATAAAATTAAAAGACGCTTACTCCTTGGAAGAAAAGTTATGACCAACCTAGATAGTATATTCAAAAGTAGAGACATTACTTTGCTGATTAATGTCCGTCTAGTCAAGGCTATGGTTTTTCCTGTGGTCATGTATGGATGTGAGAGTTGGACTGTGAAGAAGGCTGAGTGCAGAAGAATTGATGCTTTTGAACTGTGGTGTTGGAGAAGACTCTTGAAAGTCCCTTGGACTGCAAGGAGATCCAACCAGTCCATTCTAAGGAGATCAGCCCTGGGATTTCTTTGGAAGGAATGATACTAAGGCTGAAACTCCCGTACTTTGGCCACCTCATGCTAAGAGTTGACTCATTGGAAAAGACTCTGATGCTGGGAGGGATTGGGGGCAGAAGGAGAAGGGGACGACCGAGGATGAGATGGCTGGATGGCATCACTCACTCGGTGAACATGAGTCTGAGTGAACTCCGGGAGTTGGTGATGGACAGGGAAGCTTGGTGTGCTGCGATTCATGGGGTCACAAAGAGTCAGACACGACTGAGTGACTGAACTGAACTGAACTGAACTGAACATAACTTTATTTATCATAATTCCATTAGACTCCTTTGGCAGTGGGCATTTTATTATTATCTCCTTTGTATTATATATATATATTATATATATATATATAATATATATAAATACATACACACATATATATGGAGTATCTTTATAAGAAAGGTATAAGAAAGAAGTAAGAAATAAGTAAATTATCCTATTAGACAACATGGATGGACCTTGAGTATTTATGCTAAGTGAAAAAAAGCAATACAAACACAAATACTGCTTGGTATTACTTATATGTAGAATCTAAAAAAGGATTCATAGAAACAGAGTAGAAGAGTGGTTGCCAAGGGCTGGGAATTGAGGAAAATAGGGAAAGGTTGATAAAAGGGTGCAAACTTTCAGCTATAAGATGAATACGATCTGAGACTCTAGCATAAACCATGACTATTGTTGATAATACTGTATTTTGCTAAGAAAGTAAGACTTGCTGCTGCTGCTGCTAAGTCACTTCAGTCGTGTCCTACTCTGTGTGACCCCATAGATGGCAACCCACCAGGCTTCCCCATCCCTGGGATTCTCCAGGCAAGAACACTAGAGTGGGTTGCTGTTTCCTTCTCCAATGCATGAAAGTGAAAAGTGAAAGGGAAGTGACTCAGTCGTGTCTGACTCTTCGCAACCCCATGAACTGCAGCCTACCAGGCTCCTCCGTCCATGGGATTTTCCAGGCAAGAGTACTGGAGTGGGGTGCCATCACCTTCTCCGAAGTAGGACTTAAGTGTTTTCAATAAAAACAAAAAAAAAAAGTATGTGGGGGTGATGTATATATATGTTAATTAACTAGATGGAGGAATCCTTTCATAATATATATGCACATTAAATCATGGTGATGTACACATTAAATGTACACTATGAACTATAAACAAAACTAGTGAAAGTGATAGAATTCCAGTTGAACTATTTCAAATCCTAAGAGATGATGTGGTGAAAGTGCTGCACTCAATATGTCAGAAAATTGGAAAACTCAGCAGTGGAAACAGGACCGGAAAAGGTCATTTTCCACTCCAATCCCAAAGAATGTTCAAACTACCATACAATTGTACTCTTCTCATACACTAGTAAAGTAATGCTCAAAATTCTGCAAGAGAGGCTTCAATAGTACGTGAACTGAGAACTTCAAGATGTTCAACCTGAATTCAGAAAAGGTACAGAAACCAGAGATTAAACTGCCTACATGGGTTGCATACTAGAAAAAGGAAGAGAATTCCAGAAAAAAAAAAAAAAACACATCTACTTCTGCTTTATTGACTATGCCAAAACCTTTGACTGTGTGGATCACAATAAACTGTGGAAAATTCTGAAAGAGGTAGGAATACCAGACCACCTGACCTGCCTCCTGAGAAATCTATATGCAGCTCAAGAAGCAACAGTTAGACCCAGACATGGTACAATGGACTGGTTTCAAATTGGAAAAGGAGTATGTCAAAGCTGTATATTGTCACCCTGCTTATTTAACTTATATTCAGAGTACATCATGAGAAACGCTGGGCTGGATGAAGCAACACAAGCTGGAATCAAGATTTCTGGGAGAAATATCAATAAGCTTAGATATGCAGATGACATCACCCTTATTGCAGAAAGTGAATAGTAACCAAAGAGACACTTGATGAAAGTGAAAGAGGAGAGTGAAAAACTGGCTTAAAACTCAATGTTCATAAAACAAAGATTATGGCATAATATCCCATCACTTCATGGTGAACAGATGGGGAAACAATGAAAACAGTAACAGAATTTATTTTCTTGGGCTGCAAAATCCCTGCAGATGGTGAAGGCAGCCATGAAATTAAAAGACACTTTCTCCTTGGAAGAAAAACTATGATCAACCTAGACAGCATATTAAAAAGCAGAGATATTACTTTGCAGCAAATGTCCATCTAGCCAAAGCTATGGTTTACCAGTAGTCATGTATGGATCTGAGTGTTGGACCATAAAGAAATCTGAGTGCCAAAGAACTGATGCCTTTGAACTGTGGTGTGGAAGACTCTTGAGAGTCCCTTGGGAACCAAGGAGATCAAACCAGTCAATCCTAAGGGAAATCAGTCCTGAATATTCGTTGCAAGGACCAATGCTGAAGCTGAAACTCCAATACTTTGGCTACCTGATGGAAAGAACTGACATTTGAAAAGACACTGATGCTGGGAAAGATTGAAGGCAGGAGGAGAAGGGGATGACAGAGGATTAGATGGTTGGATGGCATCACTGACTCAATGTAAATGAGTTTGAACAAGCTCCAGGAGTTGGTGATGCACAGGGAAGACTGGCATGCTGCAGTCCATGGTGTTGCAAAGAGTTGGAATGACTGAGTGACTGAACTGAACTGTCATGTTAAATATCTTCAGTCAGTTCAGTTCAGTTCAGTCGCTCAGTCATGTCCAACAGTTTGCAACCCCATGAATCGCAGCACACCAGGCATCCCTGTCCATCACCAACTCATGGAGTTCACTCAGACTCATGTCCATCGAGTCAGTGATGCCATCCAGCTATCTCATCCTCTGTCGTCCCCTTCTCCTCCTGCCCCCAATCCCTCCCAGCATCAGAGTCTTTTCCAATGAGTCAACTCTTCACATGAGGTGGCTAAAGGTACTGGAGTTTCAGCTTTAGCATCATTCCTTCATTTATCAATTATATCTCAGTAAAGCTGAAATAATTTTTCAAAAATAAATGATGAGGTCATGTATATGACAGTTTAAAAGTCTAATAAATGCAATCTCTGGAATATTTATATTCATGTCAATAGTAACTATCTTCCATATAGTTTGAAAAGTAAATGATTGTATATCTGGGATAAGATGCATTTTGGGTTTGAATTAAGAATCATTTCTTATTCTTAAATCTTTAATTCAATTGAGAAAATTTTATTTACCAACATTTTTCTTGAGAACACTGTGTTTGTTCTAGAGAAATGCTCAGTGAAATTGCTTAGTAAGTGGTGGAGCATGTTTGAGTGTCTTTGTTTCCCTGAAAATCTTGGTGTTTGGGAGAACAGAATTGTCTGTGAAATTTCATTTTGAGTGAAATGTCATGAATTCAGAAATACGATCATTCCTCATGACACCATCACTCTTCAGTAGAGACTATCAACAAAGGAAGAGGGGAAGAGAGGGAGAGAGAGGGAGAAAAGGAGGAAGGAAGGAATTCATTAACTAGCCTGTCTATAGATGATTTTAGAACATTCCTATTTAAATCTTGTGCTATATGTGTTCAGCTTAATTTTATCCTTTCCCTGGGAATAGCTAGCACTTGAAGTGCCTTGGAGAAAAATACATACTCCAAAGGGTAGCATTTGAAAGACTGACTAGGAGTCAACAGTTCAAAGGCAGCTATGACAAGCAGTCAATCAACACTCCGTATCTAAATCTATTCATACACCTAGAGACTTCGTGGATTAGTACAAATGTTAGAAATGCTTTTTTTTTTAATTAGTGTAATGGATAGTATTAAAAACACGTAGATCAACTAGAAGTACATGTGGTGACTCTGCCTTTAAGTGAATGAGGTGAGGGGGTTTAGCAAGCCCCCAAACCTTGCATTCTTTTCCAGTGGTGCCCTTAGCTTAAGGGCTCTAGTTAAGTCCTACGTCCAGCTACTCAATAGCGATTTTGGTTGTCTGATTCCAACTAGAAGATTGGCTGGATTCTTTCTGCTGACATACTGTCACATTTGGTTTAAGTAACCCTTTCACACAAGGATCCTTCTGAAAATTTAAAGTGAGAGAAAGTGAAAGTCACTCAGTCATTTCCAACTCTTTGACTCCATGGACTATACAGTCCATGGAATTCTTCAGACCAGAATACTGGAATGGGTAGCTTTTCCCTTCTCCGGGGAATCTTCCTGACCCATGGATCGAACCAATGTCTCCCACATTGCAGTCAGTTTCTTTACCAGATGAGCCACAAGGGAAGGGAAATAACAGAGAGATGGTGCTTTAGCACCTCACAAACAAAGTTAAAACTTTTGTGCATATTCTGATGAATACATGTGTATATGTGTTGTAAAAGTCAGTTGGAGACAGGTTTATATTGAACCATTTCATATCGTGACCAGTTATGGGGGAAGAGATCTAGTATCCCTCACCAGTATCTCATTACTGAAAGACATTGATATGCGTATCAAAATCCTACCAACTGAATGGTAGCCTGGCTCAGGCTTGCTGAAACTAGACTTCTTATGGCAGTCTATTAAAGATCTGAATTGGCAACTGTGTGTAAAAAGGAGCTGTTGATATTGAGGCCATGAGTCAGAGTAGGAAAAAACAATTCAGAAGGCATAGGACGATTATTTCATAGGACAATCAGGAAGGACAGTTATTTCCTTCAAAGGGTACAAAACTGTAACTGTAATATAGGAAAGACTTTGCTCAGTTCAGTTCAGTTCAGTCGCTCAGTCGTGTCTGACTCTTTGCGACCCCATGAATCGCAGCACGCCAGGCCTCCCTGTTCATCACCATCTCTCGGAGTTCACTCAGACTCACATCCATTGAGTCAGTGATGCCATCCAGCCATCTCATCCTTGGTCGTCCCCTTCTCCTCCTGCCCCCAATCCCTCCCAGCATCAGAGTCTTTTCCAATGAGTCAACTCTTCGCATGAGGTGGCCAAAGTACTGGAGTTTCAGCTTTAGCATCATTCCTTCCAAAGAAATCCCAGGGTAAAAAAAAAAAAAAAAAAGAGAGATGGATAGGAACACTTCATCTCATCAATGGCAAAACCACCTCTGTGTCTATACACATCTCTTTTCTTCCCATCCTATTTCTATGAAGATAGTGTTTGTTCAACTATCAAAAAAAAAAAAAAATCCTAATGTGTTTGATCTGGATTCCAATTCGTTTACCTTCTCAAAGTTTTTGCTCCTGCTGTATCTTCCTTCAGTCCTGAATCATCACATTATCTCTCTCCATTCCCATTATCATACAAATATGTTCTGGAGTCTCCTATGAATAAAATTGATCTATTGTTTCCTTCTAGCTATTGTTCTTTCTCCTTTCACATAAAATCTTAAGGTATTTGTCTAAAAGTCACTGTTCTCCCTTCTTCATTAGCATTCTCTTTGCAACTTACCTGACAGACTTCCTTCTCCATCACTACTCTACCATGACCGTTGTCAGAGTCACCAGTAATCTCTTTGTTGTCAAATTCAGCAGTTTATGTATGCTCTATTCTTATCTACCATTATCTTACAGTAGTGTCAGATACAGTCATCTCCTGCCTCCCTGAACCACCTCTAAAACTCCACATCTTATCTTTATTCTTCATCTTCTTTAGTTAGATACTCTTCAAATTCCTTGGCTTTCCCTTGATAAGCCAATCAGTAAGTGTGGCATATCATGTGGGTCTGCCCTCGTAATCATCTATGTTCTTTAGCTCCAATAGCTTGCCAGTTCTCTAGGACTGTTTTCCACAACTGACTTGGCATCTACACATAGGGTTCTAGCCAGTCTCTCCAATTTATCACAGTTAAATGAAACTCTTGCCTTTCGCCCTCAAACATACTCCAGACTACAAATTTCCCCAACAAAATAAGTAGCCTGAACACCCAACTAATTACTAAGACCAAAAATCCAAAATAATACCTTGTAATTCAGTATAAAGGCAAGCTTTCCAGACTACCTCCAAAACAAATCCAAGATATCAAGGATATCTAATGGCTGCAAATCACACTTAAAATAAAATTTAAACTCCTTACCCTGACATATGTAACCAACAGGACCTTGCTCCTTCCTCAGTGTAAGTGTACACCATCCTCTACCCCTACCCATTATGCTCTAGGCAGCTCACCAGCCATTTTGAACTATGAATATATTTCCTGCTTCCGTCCAGTACCATCTATTTTTTCTACATTCATTTTTTCCTTTTTTTCCGTCTATTTATGTTTTTTTCCTTTTAATCCAAATCTCAGCCTAAATGATATCATCTTTAAGTGGTCTTTTCTCACCAACAAATCCATGGCAACCACTGTGCTACTCTGTCACCTCTTGCCATTGTCCTTGGCATCTGAAGTTCTTGTTTATTTATTCATATATAGCCCCAGAAAAATGTAAGTTCCAGGAAAATGTATTTGTTAAAATAATGAAAGAAACATTATAATAGTTTGTTTAAGAACCTTAGTTCACTGGAGCATTGCTTTAATTTGGCAATGGACCTTTAAACAAGGTAGCAGAAGCTCAGGTGCATTGTTGGAAGCAACTTTGGATGTATCTTCTCTGAAAACTGACTTGGCCAGGTGAGCACCGGAATGCAGCATCACTAGCCTCTAAATTAGTGTGGATGCAAAGTCATACGTGTACAAAACATACTTACACAAGTGGAGAAGAGGAGGACTTGACTTCAACCTCAACTCTTCCTAAAAAGACTTAGAGGACTTAGGACAATATTCATCCTTAGTATGACACTGGCAAAAAGTTGATGTGACATTGGGCTGGGTTAGCACTGTTGTGTAAAAATTTGAATATTTTAGTCCCGTTATGGTATTACCAACTTGATGGACATGAGTTTGAGCAAGCTCTGGGAGTTTGAGCAAGCTCCAGGAGTTGGTGATGGACAGGGTGCTACATTCCATGGAGTCGCAGAGAGTCGGACACAACTGAGCCAAACTGAACACTGTCCCATATATTCCAAGTTGATAAGACCCTAGCTACTCAAAATACGGTCCTCAGACCAGCAACATCAGTACCATTTAGCAAGTTGTTTGGAATACAGAATCTTAGGCCCTGCCCCAGACCTTCTGAATCATAATCGACATTTTAAAAGTTCCTTAGGCCGGACTTTCGGACTCTGTGGGAGAGGGAGAGGGTGGGGTGATTTGGGAGAATGGCATTGAAACATGTATACTATCATGTAAGAACGAAGCACCAGCCTATGTTCGATACAGGATACAGGATGCTTGGGGCTGGTGCACGGGGATGATCCAGAGAGAGGATATGGGGTGGGAGGTGGGAGGGGGATACAGGATTGGGAGCTCGTATGCATCCGTGGTGGATTCATGTCAATGTATAGCAGAACCAATATGGTATTGTAAAGTAAAATAAAGTAAAAATAAAATAAAAAAAAAATAAATAAAAGTTCCTTAGGTGTTTCATACACACAGTAAAATTTGACACAGTAAACTACTTAGAGCATTTCCTCACAAATGTATCATTTTGGGTGGTATAATTTATGAGGGTTAAAGACAAGTCTGATGCCCAACATCCGATATTAGCTTAAGAAGATGTTAATATATGTATTAATATTATTCAGCTATAAAAATGAATGAAATATTTCCATTTTCAGCAACATGGATGGACCTTGAGAATATTGCACCTAGTGAAATAAGTCAGAGAAAAACAAATACTATATGATGTCACTTACATGTGGAATTTAAAAAATAATACAAATGAATCTACATAAAAATGGAAACAGATTTATAGACAAAAGAAACTTATGATTACCAAAAGGATGATGGAGTGGGAGGAACAAATGGAATTGACAGATACAAACTACCATACATAAAATAGATAAGCAGCAAGGATATACTGAATAACACAGGGGATTATACCCAATATCTTGCAATAACTTATAATTGAATATGATCTACAAATAATCAAAATCACCATATTGTACACCTGAAAATAGTATAATGTTTTAAATAAACTATACCTCAATTTAAAAAGAAAGAAAGAAAGAAAGAAAATACAAGCCTGAGAGTAACTAGGATGTTGAAAATACCTGAAACAGGTCACAGGCAAATGTGGTCCCTTCCCAGAGGAAATGGTCAAAATATAGATAGGCATATTCTATAATTCAGCAGTTCTACTTTTAGGTAGGCTTCCCAGGTGGGTCAGTGGTAAAGAATCTACTGCCAGTGCAAGAGATGCAGGAGATGTGAGTTTGATCTCTGGGTTGGGAAGATTCCCTGAAGAAGGAACTGGCAACCCACTCCAGTATTCTTGCCTGGAAAATCTCACGGACAGAGGAGCCCAGTTGGCTGCCGTCCATGGCATCACAAAGAGTCAGACATGACAGCAACTGAACACACAAACTTTTAGGCATCCATTCTAGATTTTTTTTTTTAATGCCATATCCTACTGTATAAACAATGAGATTGACATAAGAGTTTTCACTGAAGCACAATTTGAAATGGTTAAAAAAGGGAAGTTGACTCCCAACTATTTATTAGTAGAGAAATAGATGAATCAATGATATTTTGTAACAGCAGTTAAAATGAATTGACAAAAGCAAGTTCAAAAGAATGGATATGAGTAGGTACATTTTACATAATTTTACCTACACTCTAAACAATAGTTTATTGGAGTTATGGGTAGAAAACCAAAATGATGTAAACCAATGATTTATACCAACTCTAGAAGTGAAGTACCTCAAGGCAATGGGGGTAAGGAGAAGGATGGGGAATGGAAATTCAACTCTACCTGTAATATATATATATATATTATATATATATTTGAAAGAGATCCTCACACATTAATATGTCACCTTCTCTTCCAAAAGGGTGGACGAGCAATTGGTGTCTGTTACATTATTGCTTGTTGTTTTTGGTATTTTACAACATATAATAAATTTTTAAAATTAAAGGGAACCAATTGTCATGGAAGTTGAGGGGATGAAGGACAGGAGCATCAGTTAGATTCCTTTGGAAGCTTGTTCACTGGGATGGCCTGGAACTTTTTTCCTGGGAGTGGACAAAAAAAATGTAGACCTGGGGTTCCAAGTCAGTTGCTCATTACCCATCCTAGCCCTTTATGGTACTTTCACAAACTTCTTGCTGAGTCCTTAGTTCCTGCCGGCTGGGGTTCTTCTTTCATCAGGGGGGATACCCACCAAGTTAAAATAAGGAATTGTAGGTCAGAGAAAATATGATGGTAGATATTAATGAGGTCCTCAGGCTCTGGTGGGGACCCTGAGACCTTCTTCATTTATCTCAGCTCATGTGTGCCTATATTGGCAGCCAAGTGAACCTTATCACCATGCTTCCTTATACTTTTTTTTTTTGATTCTTCATTTTATTTTTATTTGTAAAAGTTTTCATTGGAGTATAGTTGCCTTACAATGTTGTGTCAGTTTCTACTGTACAGCAAAGTGAATCAGCTATAAATATATGTATGTGTGCATGCGTACTGAATCACTTCAGTTGTGTCCAACTCTGTGCAACCCTATGGACTGCAGCTTGCCAGACTCCTCTGTCCATTGGATTCTCTAGGCAAGAATACTGGTGTGGATTGCTGGGGTGCTGTACCCTCCTCCAGGGGATCTTCCCAATCCCTGGATTGAACCCATTTCTCTTACAATCTAAGCTTCATGGACAGGTGGGTTCTTTACCACTAATGCCACCTGGGAAGCCCATAAATATATGCATATCCCCTCTTTTTTTGGATTTCCTTCCCATTTAGGTTACTGCAGAGCATTGAGTAGAATTCCCTGTGCTATACAGTAGGTTCTCATATCTATTTTATGCATGTGTATGCTCAGTCATGTCAGACTCTTTGCAACCCCATGGACTGTAGTCAGCCAGGCTCTCCTGACCCTGGAATTTTCCAGACAAGAATACTGGGGTGGGTTGCCATTCCTACACCAGGGAATCTTCCTGACCCTGGGATCATACTCTCATCTTCTGCATCTCTTCAGGCAGATTCTTTACCACTGAGCCACCTAGGAAGCCCCTTATATATTTTATACATATATATCTTTGTGTATATATATATATGCCTGCATGATATTTTTCACAAGCATTATTCTCTCAGATATTCACAATGCTTGTAAAACAATAAAAGCATCTTAGTTTTATAGGGGAGGAGTCAAACATTCAACAAATTAAGTGGTTTTCTCAGGATCAGGGAGTTATCAGAACACCACTGTTTTATAACTCTGCATATTACTGTCTTTCTACCACTTTCCAACTTCTGTCATTAGCACCTTATTCAATTGATACATTACTTGTATTATACTCTTACCTGCATCAAACATGGTTATGAAGTGGAAAAAGGCATACATGAAAGATGTTTGTCAAATGGGGTCAGATTTGGTGACTGGGGAGCAAAAAAAAAGGAATGAAATTAAATATACCAAAACTCAGCCCAGGAGAGTAAATAATTTTTAGTACTTAATCAGTGTGCACTTCCTAGGACAAAGGATATATGAGGTTTATTGTTGTTCAGTTACTAAGTGATGTCTGACTCTTTGTGACCTGAGGACTACAGCATGCCAGACTCCCCTATCCTTCACTGTCTCCTGGAATTTCCTAAAGTTCATCTCCACTGAGACATGATGTAATCTAACTCTCTCATCCTCTGCCACCTCCTTCTCCTTTTGCCTTCAGTCTTTCCCACCATCATGTTCTATTCCCATGAGCTGGCTCTTTGCATCAATCAAGTGGCCAAAATATTGGCACTTCAGCTTCAGCAACAGTCCTTCCAATAAATATGCAGGGTTGATTTCCTTTATGATTGACTAGTTTGATCTCCTTGCTGTCCAAGGGAATCTCAAGAGTCTTCTCCAATACCACAGTTCAAAAACATCAATTATTTGGTGCTTAGCCTTCTTTATGGTCCAACTCTAATCCATACATGACTACTGGAGAAACCGTAACTTTGACTATATGGACCTTTGTCGGCAAAGTTATGTCTCTGCATTTTAAAATGCTGTCTAGGTTTATTATAGCTTTTCTGCTAAGGAGCAAGTGTCTTTTAAATTCATGGCTGCATTTATCAACTGCAGAGATTTTGGGGCCCAAGAAAGTAGAATCTGTCATTGCTTCTACTTTTCCCCCATCTGTTTGCCATGAATTGATGGGACAAAATGGCACGATCTTAGTTCTTTGAATGTTGAGTTTTAAGCCAGATATTTCACTCTCCTCTTTCACCTTCATCAAGAGGCTCTTTAGTTCCTTTCACTTTCTGCCATTAGGGTGTTGTAATCTGCATATCTGAGGTTATTAATATTTCTCCTGGCAATCTTGATTCCAGCTTGTGATTCATCCAGCCCAGCATTTCACATGATGTACTCTGCATATGTTTAATAAACAGGATAACAATATACAGCCTTGTTGTACTCCTTTCCCAATTTTGAGATAGTCAGTTGTTCCATGTAAGATTCTAAATATTGCTTCTTGACACACATAGAGATTTCTCAGGAGACAGATAAAGTGGTCTGGTATTCACATCTCTTGAATTTTGTACAGTTTGTTGTGATCCACAGAGTCAAAGGCTTTCGTGTAGTCAATGAAGCAAAGGTAGATGTTTTTCTTGGAATTCTCTTGCTTTCTCTGTGATCCAATGAATGTTGACTATTTGATCTCAGATTCCTCTGCCTTTTCTAAACCCAGTGTGTACATCTGGAAGTTCTTAGTTCACATACTACTGAACCCTAGCTTTAACAATTTTGAGCATAACCTTAAGGATGTGAAATGAACACAATTTTAAGGTAATTTGTGAGAAGGTTTGGCTCAGAGGTTGAAGCATCTGCCTGGAATGCGGGAGATCCAGGTTCAATCCCTGGGTCAGGAAGATCCCCTGGAGAAGGAAATGGCAATCCACTCCAGTACTCTTGCCTGGAGAATCCCATGGAGGGAGGAGCCTGGTAAGCTACTAGTCCATGGGGTCGCAAAGAGTCGGACACGACTGAGCGACTTCACTTTCACTTTAAGGTAATTTGAGCATACTTTGGCATTGCCCTTCCTTGAGATTGGAATGAAAACTGACTTTTCCAGTCCTGTGACCACTGCTGAATTTTCCAAATTAGCTGTCATATTGAGTGCAACACTTTAACAGTATCATCTTTTAGAATTTGAAATAGCTCAGCTGCAATTCTGTCACCTGCACTAGCTTTGTTCATAGTAATACTTCCTAATGGCCACTTGACGTCTCACTCCAGGATGTTTAGCTGTAGGTGAGTGACCACAACCTTGTGGTTATCTGACTCATTAAGACATTGTTTTGTGTAGTACTTCTGTGTATTCTTGCCACCTGTTCTTAATCTCATCTGTTTCTTTTAGGTTCTTACCTTTTCTATCCTTCCTTGTGACCATTTTGCATGAAGTGTTCCCTTGATGTCCCCAATTTTCTTGAATAAACCTCCAGCCTCTCCCATTCTGTTGTTTTCCTCTATTTCTTTCTTTTTTTTCATGTACAGAGACTATCTCTCTTTGTTATTCCTTGGAACTCTGCATTCAGTTGACATCTTTGCCTTCCTTCAGTGCCTTTTGCCTCTCTTTTTCCTCAGCTATTTATAAAGCCTCCTCAGATAACCACTTTGCCTCCTTGCATATATAGTTTTAATGTCTGATAAAGGAAAGCTTTTCAGTATGATGAGAGATACATGTTTTTAATTATAAGAAGCAGAGATCATGTAAGTTCTTACACAGTAGATTGTTGTATTGATAGACACAATTGTATTTCTAGTTACTATACTAACTCATTGAGAAACAGTGTTGTTTTATTGGTTTTCTGTTCCTTTTTTTATTGAGATACAGCATGTGAAATTCACACACACATTACATATATACATATATATACATATTAAGAACCACTCACATCAAAATATAAAACTTTTCCAGCTCGCCAAAGATGTTCTCCCTTACTCCTTTTTATTTAGTTAGTAACCACTCCATTCAACCCATTCAGTTCATTTCAGTCACCCAGTTGTGGCCAACTCTTTGCGACCTCATGGGCTGCAGCATGCCAGGCCTCCGTGCCCATCACCAACTCCTGGAGTTTACTCAAACTCATTTCCATTGAGTCGATGATGCCATCCAACCATCTCATCCTCTGTTGTCCCCTTCTCCTCCTGCCCTCAATCTTTCCCAGCATCAGGGTCTTTACTAATGTGTTAGATTTTCACATCAGGTGGCCAAATTATTGGAGTTTCAGCTTCAACATCATTCCTTCCAATGAACATCTAGGACTGATCTCCTTTAGGATGGACTGGTTGCATCTCCTTGCTGTCCAAGGGACTCTCAAGAGTCTTCTCCAACACCACAGTTCAAAAGAATAAATTCTTTGGTGCTTAGCTTTCTTTATGGTCCAACTCTCACATGCATACATGACTACTGGAAAAACAATAACTTTGACTCCATAAAGTTAAGGAAAAATTGTTATGACTTTCATAAACATTGACTTATTTTGCTTATCCTTAAACGTATATATAACACTAATATCATACAGAGTGTACTGTTTGTATCTTGCTTCTTTAACTCAACAGTTTGTGAGACTCACCAAAGTTGTTCCACATATCACTTTTTCATTCTTTTAAATTGATGTGTCGTATACTATTGTATGAATATGCAACTATATTTGTTTTTTTTGTGTGTGCTTTTATTCTACTGTCACTGACATGTCGGTTGTTGATGGTTTTTCACTATAATGGTTAAGGCTGCTGTAAAAATTTTATGCAAGTATGTTGGTATACATAAACTCCAGTTTCTTTTGTATATGTGCCTAGGAGTGAAGTTGCTGGATTATAGATGCTGGATTATAGAGTAGATTGAGTTTGCAGTTTTAACTTTAGGAGATACAGCCAAACAATTTTCCTGAATGGTTGTGCCAATCAATACTCTCATCAGCACCAAATAAAAATTCCAGTTGCTTCATATTCTTGTCAGTCCTTGGAATTGTCAGTTGTTTGAATTTTAGCTGTGCTGGTGGATGTTAGTGGTCTCTCATTGTGCTTTTAATTTGATTGATAAGTAATGACATTGAGCAAGTTTTCATGGCATGCTGGCCATTTGGATGTCCTCTTCTTTGAAGGGCCTATTGAAGTCTTTTCCCCATTTTATAAAAAAAAAAATTCATTGTTTGTGTCTTATCTATTTTTTTCAATTAATTAATTTATTTTAATTGGAGGATAATTACTTTACAATATTGTGATGGTTTTTACCATACGTCAACATGATTTATAAGAGTATTTAATATATCCTGGATACAGATCTTTTGCTTGGGTGTATCTTCGCTCAATTAGTGACTTGCGATTTTGCCCTTTTAATTATATCTTTAGGTAAATAGAAGTTCTGGTTTTTAATGAAGTCCAATTTATCAGTCTTTTTCCCCTGAGTGCTTAGGGCTATTTGTGACCTGTTAAAGAAACTTTAGCTTGCCCCAAGGTTCTAAGAATATCTTTCTGTGTATTTTTCTGGAAGCTTTATTGTTTAGTGTGAGAGAATTGTAAGCATATGAATTTTCTAGTCAAATCTTGGTTTAAGTCCCTACTTCCCTACTTAACAGGTTCATAACCCTGCTCAAATAATTTGGAGCTTCAGTTCTCTCATGAAAATGAAATAAAACCTATCTAATAAATTTGTTTTGAGAATTAAACAAGCCATACATGTAAAGCATTTACTACACAAGTGAAGCTTAGTGAACCTAGTTATCACCTTTCCCTGTTCTGCCACAGGAGTATTTATCTCCTGCACTCAAAATATTCAAAAATTAAATATTTACTGAGTATGTACTGTAAAGGATCACAGTAAAGACAAAAACTGAGGCTCACTTGTTTGAAGAGACTGTTACAAAGGAAACATAAAACAACAATACAAAGATTAAATAATAATTAAGACACTAATTAAAGATTACTTACAGAAGAATACAGGGTAAACTGCTAAATAGGTAAAAATTGCCATAGATATTTGAAGAGAACCAATTGTTTCTGTCTGCAGAAGCAAAGGAGGCTTTCAATGATTTGATTGTGATGATTTGAACCAGTATATGAACAGTATTTGTAAAAGATGATGAAATATCTCAGATGGAGTCTACCGATTTAAGCAAGAAAATACATGGCATATATATTTTCTAGTTGGCTAAAGTGGGATATTTGTTGAGATGAGGATTGAGAAATAACACTATGAACTTGTTCATTCCAAATGCAAATATTGAGCATCTACCATGTGCCCAGCTTGCTGATACTTGAGTTTCTCTACTATGTGCTCTCATTTAATTAACTGATATGTTTGTGCATGTATATATTATCTATCTATTTACCTATCTAATGCGTGTGTATATATCTTCATGTATATAAGAGTTGACTCATTGGAAAAGACTCTGATGCTAGGAAGGATTGAGGGCAGGAGGAGAAGGGGAGGACAGAGGATGAGATGGCTGGATGGCATCACTGACTTGATGGACATGAATCTGAGTGAACTCTGTGAGTTGGTGATGGACAGGGAGGCCTGGCGTGCTGCGATTCATGGGGTCGCAAAGAGTCGGAGATGACTGAGCAACTGAACTGAACTGATAGCTCAGATATATGCATATTATATATGTTTCTTTTAAAAGGAAAAAATATATATCTTTAAAAAAGGGCAAGAGCATAATGCATACACATATATGCTGCTGCTGCTGCTGCTAAGTCGCTTCAGTCGTGTCCGACTCTGTGCGACCCCACAGACGGCAGCCCATTGGGCTCCACCATCCCTGGGATTCTCCAGGCAAGAACACTGGAGTGGGTTGCCATTTCCTTCTCCAATGCATGAAAATGAAAAGTGAAAGTGAAGTCGCTCAGTCGTGTCCGACCCAGCGACCCCATGGACTGCAGCCCACCAGGCTCCTCCGCCCATGGGAGTTTCCAGGCGAGACTACTGGAGTGGGATGCCATTGCCTTCTCCATACACATATATACTATGTATATATTAAATATTGTTTATCGGGTGGTGCAGTGGTAAAGAATCTTCTTGCCAAGGCAGGAAACACAAGAGATGCAGATTTGATCCCTGAGTTGGGAAGATCCCTGGAGTAGGAATAAGCAACATGCTCCAGTATGCTTGCCTGGAAAATTCTGGACAGAGGATCCTGCCCAGGTACAGTCCAAAGGGCCACAAAGAGTCAGACATGACTGAGTGAGCTCGAGCATCAAGCGAGCCCATGCAAGCGAGCCCATCTCAGGATCCTCTGTCCATAGATTTCTACAGGTGATAATACTGAAGTAGGTAGCCATTCCTTTCTCAAGGGTTTCCTGACCTGACCCGGATATCAAACCTGGGTCTCCAACATTGCAAGAAGATTCTTTACCATTTGAGCCACCAGGGAAGCCCCTTGCAAATATAGTCACAGACTAAGAACTGTGTTACTCCAGAGGGTGACCACTGGGGCTCACTGCTACCTGAGACCAATCCCTATCACATAGCTGAGATTTTGGACAAAATCCTTATTTGAGCTTCAGTTTTATTCTCTTATGTTGCTTAAATTAAAGCTTCTGTTAGAGTGGCTTGAATGAAATAATGTATAATTAATAACAGACATCATCCTAGGCAAAGTAGGAGCTGTTTAGTATCCCACTGCCAATCTTTTTTGTTTCAATTCCACATGCAAGAAAAAGGAATGTTGTACAGAAAAAGAGACAGAAAGAAACATTGAGGGGGGGGGGAAAGAAATAAAAAGACAGAATCAAAGAGAGAAGACAGAGAGCAGAGACAGAGATGTTGTTTCAACTCCTGGCTTCCATAGAGTTCTGTTGACATGTAGTGGTTTGTACAGTGTTTGATGTGGTCGATGTATGGGTTGGAAAAGAATTTACAGACATGAGGCAGAATGAGAGGAGAATAGAGTTTATTTGAGTGGGAGACACTGTTAGAATAGTGGGGCATCTCAAGGGAGAGTTGACCCTTTCATGGGCTACAAGCCAACTTTTATAGCTTCAAGGCAAAATTCCTGCTGGAAGGGTGGTGCTAAGTGATTGGTCAGTGATAGCTTACAGTGTTTGGTGAATGGTGCCAACCAGATTCGTGGTCTCCGAAGCAGCTAACTTTATTCCAGGACCAAAGACAGTCTTAGTCACCCAGAGTCTTAGTCACCCAGAGCTTTTTTAATGCTTTCTAATAAAAAGTTTTATTAGAGTGAAAAGGATAAAGAAAGCCTCCAGCAAAAGGCACTGCTTGAGCTGCTAAGTCGCTTCAGTCGTGTCTGACTCTGTGCCACCCCATAGATGGCAGCCCACCAGGCTCCACTGTCCCTGGGATTCTCCAGGCAAGAGTACTGGAGTGAGGTGCCATTTCCTTCTCTGGCAAAAGGCACTGGAAGGAGGTAAAAGAGTATCCACCTCAGTAGTTTAAGCATTATATACGTTTGAAACTGGCGGCTGAGAATGTATAAAAAGAATAAGGTCGTGAGAGTTCCATTAGACCCTTTCCCAAGGCATGCATCCTGAGAAATTCAGTACACAGTTAACCAGAAGAAATGAGTTCAGGGCAACGTGTTTCCAGGCAAGACATCCAGACTGTTGTTGAGAAACATGTTCCCAGGCAAGATTTGTTACAATTATAGTTATTAACATAGAGTCTAAGAAAAGCATTTCCATGAGTAAGACATCCTGCTGGGTAGTCATTAGTTTGGGACCTAAAGAAAGGCCAGTTCTCTAACAAGATACATTGTTGCACAAGGCTTAAGAAAAGCATGCTTGAAAATGTTCATCTCCTTAAAGGGCCCTGAGCTTTAACTGTCTCATCAGGATGCTACAGGGTGGATATTTACCTAATATGGAGTTGGGGAGCTTGTTAGGAGGGCTCATGGCAACAGTTGCTGTGGAACTCTATTAACTCTGGAGAGTTTTGTCCTGCTGATCTTGGCTTAAGGCTTCATATTTGAGAAGCACCAGAATATGGGAAGAGCGTAGGCAGCCTTCACATTTCTCAGGTAACATTTATCTCATTCCTCACTCAGTTCTCTTCTGCACTTTTTATTCTGGAAGCCTCATGAAGCTTAATTAGCTGTGAAGAGAGCATGTCCTTCTAGGGTACATTTCATTGAGCAGCTGGTGTCACTTTAGGAAGACCTCTTGTCATGGAGCTAGTCTTTGAGTTTGCTAACAGTATTCAAGATTTCCTAATAAATTGAATGCTGACATAAATAACGAGACTCGCTAAAGTGAGGTTCTCTGTCATTTATAGCAACAAAGTGAAATTGAGTACTAAATGTTATCACATTTCCTGAAGTTACATTCTGTGCTCCTTTCCTTAAAAATTTCCTTTAAAAAACTTTCTCTGGTTTGCCATGTGTCTTATATGCATGAGTCAAAATGAATAAGAATCAGGAGAAATGGTTTTTACCCAGCAGCATGGTGGCCAATGTGTGAATAAGAAGTTATGCTCAGGAATGATTATCCTTTGGGCTTTCTTGCTATCTTCTATAGGTCTGAAAGTTAAATGTTAGTATTGAGGAAACTCATTATTTTAACCATAAGAAGAGACTTGTTACTGTTTTAGCGGAAATCTGGATCACTGGTTTAGGGAAGTTCAGCGTACAGTAGGAGATTTTGCCTTTTAAATATTTTATAACTTTTTAATGCTAATCATAAAAAATAAATACATGTTACAAAAACTGTTCTAAAATACAGAAAATATTAAACTTAGAAAATTAACTCCAGTTTATAATAGGGAACCTGGAAATAAACTTGTGTAACATTTAGTTGTAGCTCCTTCTAGATTTCATGAGGAGACTGATTATTTTAACCATAAGAAGAGACTTGTTAAGGTTTTAACTGAAACCTGGGTCATTGGTTTGGGGAAGCTCAACATACAGTGAGAGGTTTTGCCTTTTAAATGTTTTGTAACTTTTTAATGCTAATCATAAAAAATAAATACATGTTACAAAAACTGTTGTAAAATACAGAAAACTTAAACTTAGAAAATTAGCTCCACTTCATAATATGGAACCTGGAAATAACATTGTGTAACATTTGGTTGTAGGTTTATAAAGTTTTGATATCTGAATGAGTAAGGCCCTAACAATATTCTTTTTAGTCTTGTTTGTTTATTCTTCCATGCAAAGTTTGAAAATATGTTATTTTAAAAAATGAATATGTTATTAAAAAAAAATCTTTTATACTGAGTTAGATTATCATTAAAACTGTTGATCCATTTAGGAAAAATGGACATTTATTTTTACCACATGAAAGGATCTTATTGATCTCTATCTTACTGACTTGTCTACCTTACTCTTCTAAGATTGTTGATTTCCCAGCTAATTTTCAAAACTAGGTAATTGTTTATCTAATAAACATGTTTATTTACATTCATACCTATTTCTCCTTTCCTATTTTAAAATTGTGAATTATTTTGGGTATACCAGAAAACTAATATGTCAAGCAATAATGTATTAATACTTGTATTCTAAATAGCAAATATTGACATTTTGTTTTATTTGCTCCTGATATTTTTAAATAAATAAAATTGGCAGTAATCTACAGAATCACTCCTCAGTTTTATTCCTCACTTGTTCTCCTCTTCTGGAACTACTAACTC
>SJYT01061968.1:0-28129 GCA_006410635.1 Cephalophus harveyi
CAACCAGTCCATCCTAAAGGAGACCAGTCCTGGGTGTTCATTGGAAGGACTGATGCTGAGGCTGAAATTCCAATACTTTGGCCAACTCATGCAAAGACCCTGATGCTGGGAGGAATTGAAGGCTGGAGGAGAAGGGGACAACATAGCATGAGATGGTTGTATGGCATCACTGACTCGATGCACATGAGTTTGGGTGAACTCCGGGAGTTGGTGATGGACAGGGAGGCCTGGAGTGCTGTGATTCATGGAGTTACAAAGAATTAGACACGACTAAGCAACTGAACTGAACTGATGCTGTAAATTCCTGCTCTTATATTTCAAGTTCACCAATAAAGAGTGAGACTTCATCACCCTAGGTCCCCACACTGGACCCAGGTAAAAACAGCATTCAACACCCCAATTCTCTCCCATCTCTCCTCCTGAGACCTCCTCATGTGTGACCACTTTCAATTTCCAGATGTTATAAGCTAAGCTATACATATTTATTTCATCAATGATTCTTAATGGCTATAGATGTAGGGTTTCTTTTCTCTCTTTTTATTTATTTTTGCCTTGGAATTGCAGGATCTTAGTTCCCTCAGCAGGAATCAGAACCCACATTCTCATGAGTGGAGGAGTAGAAGGACAAAGTCCCCAAGGAATTCACGGAAGGGTATCTTAAAATCACAATATAATACAGAAGGGCTGATCTAACCACATTATAGTTTACTGATAGACAATTATC
Organism: Cephalophus harveyi; assembly: GCA_006410635.1. Lineage (NCBI taxonomy): Eukaryota > Metazoa > Chordata > Mammalia > Artiodactyla > Bovidae > Cephalophus > Cephalophus harveyi. The sequence continues at coordinate 725 of SJYT01061968.1, forward strand.
ATGGAAATAGGAGTTGGGGCTTTTGGGAGATGCATAGGTCTTAAGCCCCCATAAATGAGCTTAATGTCCTTATAAAAGATACACCAGAGAGCCCTCTGGCCCTTTCCACACTGTGAGAGAGAGAGCACAAAGGCTATGAACAGCTTTCATCAGGCCACAGCCACCTTTGACACAGGAGGGAAGGCAGCAGGGCACCACCTTTAAGTGAATGATAGCCATAGAACTTGACAAAATTTGAATACAACAAATTAGGCCCAGGAAGATGAAAGATTCAACTTCTAGTCAACCTCGAGCCTCATTTTACACTGATTCGGATATATTAGAGTAAGCTAATAACACCTTAGCACAGCCTTAGCACCATGACAATTCCAAGGCTTACTATCAAAGATCACAAAGTGGGCAGTGACCCAATTTCTGGAAGTCTCCACCCCTTCCCCCAAATAATTGCAATAATCTTTCCTCTCATTAGCCTATGAAATTCTTCAGCACATAAAAACTAACCACACAATATTTTCAGGGTACTGTTGCCTTCTGAGATGGCTTACACTCTGCTTGTGGAATGTGTTTCTTTCTACATAAATTCACTTCTTACCGATCACTTTGTCTCTTACTGACTTCTTTCTGCCAGGTGACTTCAATAACTTTAGCTTCATTAGGTCCTACAACTAGGTGTGAACTCAGTTAAAAGACTGTGGTTTCAAATCCTAACCTGGATTTTGGCTATATTTGAGTTCAGACCTATGAGTTCAAGTCCCAATCAGAGATGCACAGTTTCACCTTGGTACCTTGATCTTGGACCTTCAGCCTCACAAAGATTCAGGTGAGATATAAATTTGTGTTTTTTATCAGCCACCTCGTCCATGGCGTTTTGTCATAGCAGCCTGAAAAACTAAGACATTTCACTACCTACTGATTTTATTAGATTAGAATGCAGAAGTCCTCCTTATAGCCAGTCTTGCAAAATGTCTCACTTTCCATTCCTTTGGGTGAGATTATGTATTTCCTTTAGTTTCTGTGAAATAAAACCTATATTTGATTGCAAGACAAGAAAAATTTAAACATAAAAGTTTTTTCAGTCCTTTGGCTCCCTCTCTCCACACCATATATTGTGTATCTGCTGTATGCATCCACCAGACCTCCCCCATTTGTAGAAATACTTGCTCATTCATAAGGCAGCATTCTCCTAGCATTAAGACAGCTCCTTAAAAAATAGCATTCCTTCCTAATTGTCTAAGGGGACACATGACCTACCAAGATGTCATTTAGATCTGGATTATGTAAGCTGTCAATAATACATCATTTCATATTTAGCCCTCTTTCTCCAAAACTTATATAACTGCCTTGATTTCTAATGAGCAGAACAGTTATGAGAGCTTTCTAAGATGCCCTTCCCAGGTTGCAATCCTCAAATTTGGCTCAAGTAAAATTTTCCATTTCTTTCTTCTATCAACTGAATAATTTTTGTTGACACTTCCTACTCTAGACATTCAGATAGAGAAAATCACAATTATATAACTCTAATTCTAGAGTATAAATACATTTGTTTTTTAAATTTGAGAACAAATGCTTTAGACACTAGAAATGGGGTAGAAAATTGGCAGCAACTCAGACACCTTACTTTTCCTATTCTAGCACTTATTCCCTTCCTCCTAACAGTATTATTAAAATTTGCATAACTTTACAGCTGACTTCTTTTAAACTGTTGTGCTGGAGAAGATTCTTGAGAGTTCTTTAGACTACAAGGAGTTGAAACCATCCAGTCCTAAAGGAAATCAACACTGAATATTCATTGAAAGGACTGAGGCTGACGCGCCAATGCTTTGGCCACCTGATATGAAGGGCCAGCTCATTGGAAAAGACCCTGATGCTGGGAAAGACAGAAGGCAGGAGGAGAAGGGGACAACAGAGGATGAGATGGTTAGATGGCATCACCAACTCAATGGACATGAGTTTGATAATGCTCTGAGAGACAGTAAAGGACAGGGAAGACTGGAATGTGGTAGTCCATGGGATTACAAAGACTTGGACCTAAGTGAATTAACAACAGCAAACCTAACCTACCACTTTAAGAGATTGAAACGAAGTGATAAATTAAACATAAAACAAGCAAGAAAAGAATCAAACGAAGATTCAGTTCGTTTCAGTTCAGTTCATTTCAGTCGCTCAGTCATGTCTGACTCTTTGCAGACATGAATCGCAGCATGCAAGGCTTCCCTGTCCATCACCAACTCCCAGAGTCTACTCAAACTCATGTTCATCGAGTCGGTGATGTCATCCAGCCATCTCATCCTCTGTCGTCCTCTTCTCCTCCTGTCCCCATCCCTCCCAGCATCAGGGTCTTCTCAAATGAGTCATCTCTTCGCATGATGTGGTCAAAGTATTAGAGTTTCAGCCTCAGCATCAGTCCTTCCAATGAACACCCAGGGCTGGTCTTCTATAGAATGGACTGGTTGGATCTCCTTGCAGTCCAAGGGACTCTCAAGAGTCTTCTCCAACACCACAGTTCAAAAGCATCAATTATTCGGTGCTCAGCTTTCTTTACAGTCCAACTGTCACATCCATACATGACTAGTGGAAAAACCATAGCCTTGACTAGACGGCCTTTGTTGGCCAAGTAATGTCTCTACTTTTTAATACGCTGTCTAGGTTGGTCATAACTTTCCTTCCAAGGAGTATGTGTTTTTTAATTTCATGGCTGCAGTCACCATCTGCAGTGATTTTGGAGGCTCCCCAAAATAAAGTCTGCCCCTGTTTCCATTGTTTCCCCATCTATTTCCCATGAAGTGATGGGACCAGATGCCTTGATCTTAGTTTTCTGAATGTTGAGCTTTCAGCCAACTTTTTCACTCTCCTCTTTCACTTTCATCAAGAGGGTCTTTAGTTCATCTTTGCTTTCATCCATAAGGGTGGTGTCATTTGCATATCTGAGGTGATTGATATTTCTCCCGGCAATCTTGATTCCAGCTTGTGCTTCTTCCAGCCCAGCATTTCTCATGATGCACTCTGCATATACGTTAAATAAGCAGGGTGACAATATGCAGCCTTGACATACTCCTTTCCCAATTTGGAACCAGTCTATTGTTCCATGTCCAGTTCTAACTGTTGCTTCCTGACCTGCCTACAGGTTTTTTATGAGGCAGGTCAGGTCGTCTGGTATTCCCATCTCTTTCAGAATTTTCCACAATTTGTTGTGATCCACACAGTCAAGTACATTCTAGCTGAATTTACTATTTAAATAATATATATATTTTTTCTCAAGAACATCAGTGGAATGTGAAAGTCTATATGTTATCACAGAGGCAACTGAACTGCGAACAGCGCTGAGAAATTATCATCCCTATTGTAAAAAGGAATTGGGAAAAAAAATACCTTATAACCGTTTAATAGTACTATCATATTTATCATCACCACCATAAATTTTAGACACAATTTCTAATTTATTCTTAGATGGCAGAATTTTATTTTTGATTGTGCTGTTTTTTGTTAGCCTCAACTTCAAAGAAATACTGATTTTAACATTTAGTCATTCAACATTTGTCCAAAACATATAGTGTTTCTCTACTGTAGACTTTAAGCATTTCATGCTAATCCTTTATCTGCTTTCTGCAGAGATATATTTTCTAAGATGTTAACTAGTTTTTTTTTTTGTACATTCTGAAATATAACCTTATGAAAAGTATGACATTACACTGTGATAATTTTCCTGAGATTTATGCTTTATTCCTATGTATAGAATTTGAAGAAGATGAATTTTTAGATTTCCTCTATTTTAGGGAACCATTTTAGGATTAAGGAAGGAGCATTGATATAATTACACTGTAATGATTTTAGTATTATTGAGTGAATGCAGTCATGTCTGCTTGCATAGACTGGTAAATTATCTCATAGGAGATCACAGCAAAGCAATTTGAGGTTAACATACAATGTCATGGTGAATCTATTTTCAACAAGATGGCTCATATATATTCAGCTTCATCACAGCTAACAATCAAATATCATACCCTAATCTTGTTTGGAGTTAATTTATCCAAGTGGCATCACAAAGAATACTTATTTCCACTATGCTTTTTTCATAAACTGTAAGCTTTCTCTCACACTGACTTTGGGTATAAGCATAAATCCATTTACACTAAGACATTATTGGGCCTTAAATTTTGTTTCTTCCAATTAGTCTTTTTCATATTAACAGTTGTTTTAGCTAAAGTTAATACCAGTAGCTCACTTTTGAACCCTAATATAATTTTTTAGCCATCTGAGAGGAAAATTTTATTAATTAATAACCAGTTCAGCTTGCCAAAATTCATCAAGTTCACTGCCTCTAAGATGGAAACTTTCAATATATAATGAAATTCCTGTGGAGAAATACATCAGAAACAGCTTTTACATCATGCCCATTTCAACAGTGACTACAAAATCTACTTTTCTTTGTGTATTTTTCACAGATGAATGATATACAGACTGCAATTTATTTGTAAAAATTTATTGAGTTTATTGGATGCTTAACTCTGTTGGTGTTCATCTCACTCAGAGCATCATTAGAGGCATGGAGTGTTGATATGCATGCTTACATTATCATTCTGAAAAATGTAATTATCACCTAAAAGAAAACTTGCAGTGAAAAATTGCAGTTTCTGCCTTTACTGTTTAAAGTATCCCTTGGATATATGTTTGAGAAAAAAAAAATCAAAATGAAAATGTGCTATAGGGAATTTGATCTTATTTATGTCCATTTCCATCTAGCATCCTCTTTGTGTAAGATTTTATATCTATTTTAGTACAGTTCTTTCAAGCACAGTAACAGCAAAACTCTATATTATCCTGCTTTTATATTATATATCATAGGATCCATCAAAATTTCAGAAATCCATGAACAGTCTATAAAATCCATAAAATTTGAAAACCATTTCTTATACTTGAGATATTACAGCATATTTTAAAGATAATAAAAATTGAATCATATATATATTTTCTTATCATTACAAAATGATAATTAATTGATGTCCCTCACTAGATAATTCTTCAAAACTGCTTTTAATTATTACTATGTATTATTTTATTTTAAATTTAATTTCACAAACTAGTAAAACCTAGAAGAGTATATGAAAATATTTTTTCATTTTAATTTTTATAAGATAGGATTCTAGTTACTTTTGAGTAATCACTGTAATAGTGATACTATGTTTTTACTTATATGTCCTCTAACATTTATATTTTTCCTATTTTTTTTTCTTAAGGCCACACTACTTTTGAACTTATACCATGAAAAATGTGCAAGCATAGCATTTCCAGAATGATTTTTCTAGACAATTGCTCCCTCTCCTTCTCATTTCCAGTTAATGATCCTTCTCCATCTATATGACAATCACAAAAGCAGTGACTGGCATGGTTTTCATTTCTGCCCGTGCCACATCTTTTCAAGACCTTTTCTGAGCCTCTTCATTCCTGTCCACCCAGCGGATAATCCAAAATGGGCATCTGACTGGAGATTAATTAACCAACTACTTCAAGTAAGCTGTGGAATCAAACTGAAAGAAAGAAAAAAGCCATCCTCTTTAGGACTTTATTCTGTTTTTTAAATTGTAGTTAAGATCTCCCACTGTTCTTGGACCCATGTTTTCAGATATAACATGTTAAAACAGTTTCTCTACCTTCAAGTCTTTTTATTTTTTTAATAACAAAACATATTTTGATTGAGATATAGTTGACTTATATACAATATTATATTAGTTGTATATAGTTGTACATAGTTGTATATAGTTGTATACTAGTTGTATATAGTTGACTTATATACAATATAATATTGACTTATACAATATTATATACAATATTATATTGTATTATATACAATATTATATTGTATTATATACAATATTATATTAGTTTCAAGAATATAACATTGTGATTCACAATTTTTAAAGGTTGCACATCATTTAAAGTTGTTATAAAAATTGGCTATATTCCCTGTGTTACACAATATATCTTTGTAGCATATTTAATTTTTACATAAGTTTGTCCTCTTAATCTCCTACTCCTACATTCCCCACTCCCAACCAGACCTTCCATACTGTTAAACACTAGTTTGTTCTCTGTATGTGTCTGTCTCAGTTTTGTTATGTTCATTTGTCTTATTTTTTAGATACCTCATATAAGTGATAATATAGAGTATTTGTCTTTCTCTGACTTATTCAATTAAGTATAATAATTTCCAGGTCCATTCAGGGTCTTTCAAGTGGCAGAATTTCATTCTTTTTTATGTCCTGAGTAATATTCCCATAAGTAGATAGATAGATAGCAATGAATAGATAAAGACATCACATTCTTTTTATCTATTCATCTATTTATGGGTATTTAGGTTGCTTCCATATCTTGGATATTCAATGATGCTGCTGTCTCTTAACAATGGGGCACATTAATTTTAAAATTATATTGTTTGTTTCCTCTAGTTTTGAGTTTTCTTGATGCCAATCACCCGACTATGAAGTGTGGACACTTTTCAAGATTAAGAAAAAATTTTTAATGGGGCAAAATCCACATAATAAAGTTTACCAATTGAGTGGCATTGATTATGTTTACAATGTTTTGCAATCACTACCTCTGTTTATTTCAAAACCATTTTCATCGCCCCAAAGGGAATCCCTGTATTCATTACTGGATCCCTCTCCCTCTTCTTCTCTCCTCATCCCTGGCAACTGCTAATCTACCTTCTGTGAATATAGATTTCCATGGTAGGGACATTTAACATGAGTGGAATCATATAATGTGTCTTTTGTCACTGACTTCTTTCATTTAGTATAATTTTTTTTCAAGTTTCATAGCATGTATCAGAAAACCACTGCATTTTACAGCTGAAAAATATTCCATTGTTTTTATATACCACAATTATTGTATTCATTCATCTGTTGATAAACATTTGAGTTTCTCCACCTTTGACTATCATGGAATTTCTGGTAATATGGACATTGTGCTTGTGCAAGTATATAAATTCTCATTTTTAATTATTTTGAGCTTATACTTGAGTGGAATTACTGTATTATATAATTTCATGTTTAACTTTATGAAGGACTGCCAAACAATTTCTACAATGGCTGAACCTTTTTATATTCCTGCTTTGGTCACCTGATGTGAAGACCTGACTCATTGGAAAAGACCCTGATGCTGGGAAAGATTGAAGGCAGGACAAGGGAATGACAGAAGAAGAGATGGTTGGATGGCATCACCTACTTAATGTAGATGAGTTTGAGCAAGCTCTGGGAGATGGTGAAGAACAGGGAAGCCTGGCGTGCTGCAGTCCATGGGGTTGCAAATAGTCAGACATGACTGAGAAATTGAACCATGACCAGCAAGTAAGAGGCATGGATTTTCCATTTCTCTGCATTCTTGTCAACAATGCTAATGCTCCACTGTCTTGAAATGTATCCTAGTAAATGTGCAGTGGTATCATAATGTGGTTTTGTTTTGCATTTCCCTCATTATTAAAGATGTAGGGCAACTTTCCATGTGCTTGTTGGTTATTTGTATCTTCTTTGGAGACAAACATCAAGTTTTAAAAGGAGCACAATACTTCTGTTACCCATACCATATTAGTCTTGACTAGGTTATGCTGTAGTTAACACAATCCCAAATGTCTATACCTTAACATTAAGATGTTAAGTAATTTAAAAATGTCACTTGTAATATCTTACAGCATGAGTTATATCCATCTACTAAGATGGCTTCGGAGAAGGCCGTGGCAACTGACTCCAGTACTCTTGCCTGAAAAATCCCATGGACAGAGAGCCTGGTGAGCTGCAGTCCATGGGGTCACACAGAGTTGGACAAGACTTAAGTGACTTAGCAGCAGCAGCAGCAAGATGGCTTCTTTGTGGAAAAAGTAAGAAAGCAGTGCTGTTAGAAGTGTAACATTATGTGTAATATTTGTTGGTTTCGACTGTTTTTCCCAAGGTATCATACATGTTACACACAAATATAAACTCTGCAGAGAGTGTTCAATTTGCAAATAGAAATAAAATAAACTAGGAAAAGTATAATAATTCAGGGTCTGTAAAAAAGGAAAAGGTCAACAATTTCAGGAGCATACATATGAAATAGTTTCTGAGAAAGACAGACCCCCAGTAAACATGAGACTAGAGGTTTGTATCTGGTAATGACTTTTAGTGTAGATTCAGGCATTGACTTTCACTCAGTCTTTTTGGTAATATGAAACTCAAGATGGTCCCATTTAGGTCACAGAAAGCCTTGTGGGTGGAATATTGGTAAAAGCAAGTTAACATAGTGGCTTTGGTGGTGGTGGTTTAGTTGCTAAATTGTGTCTGACTCTTGCAGTCCCATGGACTGTAGCCTGCCAGGCTCCTCTGTCGATGGATTCTCCAGGCAAGGATACTGGAGTGGGTTGCCATTTCCTTCTCCAGCATATCTTCCTGACCCAAGAATTGAAACCGGGTCTCCTGCATTGCAGGCAGATTCTTAAACTGGCTTTAAGATTTGTGAATTAAAATAAACCAAGGTTGCATTTATCAGTATATAAATTTCTTGAAAAGGCAAAGAGAAAAAAGTCCAATGTTGGTTTTTTTTTTTTCCACTTTCTTTTTCCTTTGCTTTCTTTTTTAAAGCAAATTTAACTTCAAAAAAATAATGAATATGGTATAAGAAATTCTTTGACATTTTAAACCTAGCAAAGACTCTTGGGTCTACAATCTATAATTAGCAAATGAGTTGAAAAAGCTTGAAACTCCCAATGAGGGTAAATGCATTTATGCCCTTTTCAAATGTGAATAAGGAGGAAAGTTTAAAAGAAAGAACTCTCAAAAAGTGGAATAAGAGGTCACAGAGAGTACAAGATAAGAGATTTCCAAAAGTTGAGACACTGTGATGATCAGCCAATATCTTCATCCCCTAAGTGGTGCCCACAAATATTTTTCAGAATTTCTACAATCTCCCATTTCTCTCTTGTTAATTGTGTGTTGAGGGTGGAGTATGAAGTTTCCTAACACTTGTCTTTTTGCTGTCTAATTATTTGGACCATATTTAACTTGATGGAGTTGCCTTCATAACAGCCAAGGTTCCTGAACTTTGAGCTGTATATAAAGATTGGATTGGACTTTCTACTGTCTTCCTCTGGGGAGTTGTTTCCTGATCGTTTAAACAAGTGTACACTAATTACACAAACTCTTTGTGACACTTCCCTTTCAAAGGTGGAGCTTAATTCACTTCTTGTTGAGCATTGACTTGATTTAGTGGTTCACCTCTACTTTGATGGGACTGATGCTCTGTCATGTCCAAGACTAAGTCATAAGAAGCTTTGTGTCTTTCCATTTGTTTCTCCTAGGTGACTTCCACTGGGGGAAAACTGCTAAGCCACAAGGACATTCACAGCCCTATGAGAAATCCAGGCAACCACTGTGTGGCTTAAGTATTCAGGTGACTTGTAGACCCAGGCACCATGATGACTGAATTCCCATCAGAGACTCTGAGCCAGAACCACCAGAAAAACTTCTTTTGACCCTCAGATAGTGGATGAAATATATGTTTGCTGCTTTAAAGCTGCTAGATTTGGGAGCTGTTTGCTACATGCTAATGGGAAACTAACACAAGTTGCCTGTGCTCTGTTCAAGAATAAGAGATTAAAAGGGGCCCTTGAAAGGTTATATCTGAGTGGAAACACACAAGAAACAGTATGAGTTCTCCAAATAACTTTACCCTTTATATGGTTATCTTGATAGCCCAGATATTGAGACAGTGTCACACGTGGTGGAATTAGTCAGACTCTTTGAGTCAAGAAAGACTTCTGCACCTGCAGGGAGTTGCAAGGGATAAGTGTTCTCATTTTTTTCTTTCTTTCTCTTAATTAAAGTTTTGAGATTTCACCTTTCGTTTGTTGTCACAGACAGCTTATAGAGTTTAACATAACATAGATGTCCTATTCTAGTGAAAATGGAAACCAGGCCACTGTCAGACCCGAGTGAACTCAACGTTGAGAAAAAATCATGTGGTCCCCAGACAGAGTCTGTGAAGCCCAGAGCCTGGGCTTGCCATCCTCCCAGTTGGTAATTTTGTCAGAGAGACTGTTCTTTAAGGGAAACAGGTTTTTTCTTTGCTTTCAGTTCAGTTGATCAGTTTGTCGTGTTCAGCTCTTTGTGACCCCATGAATTGCAGCACGACAGACCTCCCTGTCTGTCACCAACTCCCGGAGTTCACCCAAACTCATGTGCATTGAGTCAGTGATGTCATCCAGCCATCACATCCTCTGTCATCCCCTTCTCCTCCCTCTTTCAATCTTTCCCAGGATCAGGGTCTTTTCCAATGAGTCAACTCTTCACATGAGGTGGCCAAAGTATTGGAGTTTCAGCTTTAGCATCAGTCCTTCCAATGAGTACCCAGGACTGATCTCCTGTAGGATGATCTGGTTGGATTTCTTTGCTTTACATAGCTACAATTTTTCCTTGCAATGAGAACTTTCAAGATATACTCTATTAGCAACTTTCAAATATGCAACACAGTATTAATTGCAGTCACCAATGTTTCCCATTACATCACCAAACTTATTTACCTCATAACTGAGATTGTATCTTTTGACCACCTTGACTAATTTCTCCCATATCCATCCCCCACAGTCAGTATTAAGGTCAATCTTTCAAGAAAAATACTCAGCAAAATTATATTACAGGAGCAATAGACACCCTTTGCTCTAGTTTTCTCCTGAGTTAATTCACAAATCATTTCTATCTCCTATAAATGATTAGATTGAAGTCACGATCAACCTGAGCAACCAGTTAAAATATATGGTCTTTTATTGCATGTTTTCTTCCAAGCCTCTTCCCACAATGACTCTGAATTTCTGCTCCAGTTGGTGGTCAGCAACAGAAAAAGAGATCCTGAGAAAGACTGTGAGGACTTAGAAGGCACTAGGCACTCCTGTATTTACAGATGCCCAGGTCATGAAGAGTGATGCCAGGGGAGCATCTCCCACCTGAAGCTGAGGCTCACAGAAAACACGTCGGCCCAGAGTTACCACTGACAGGACTATGCTCCCAACAATGAGGTCCTTCAGCAAGAAGTTGAAAAGCAAAAGTGATCGTTCTGGCCCATTTGAAAGAAAACAAGGTTTTACTTTTGTACTCCCAAAGAATGGGGGTTGGTTTGCAGTGCTCAAATTAGTGTTCTTTTTGGGATGCTGATATTTTAATTTTTGGCAGGAGGGACCCAAGTCAGTCCCTGGATGTTGCATGATGCAGAGGTTTGTGTCTATGAAAGATGAGCTTGTATAAGTGAACAGGCCACCAGGCTGCTGTCAGGCTCATGCTCCAGGTGTTACTGGGTAGAGGAAGAGTCAGAGAGAAGCCCCCTGCATGGGCTGCCCTTGTGTGTCTTCAAGACACACAGAAGAATCTGAAGTCTTACCCTTCGAAAAAACAAGTTTATTAATGAAAGAACAGGACGAACACCTCAAGGGAGAGGTGGGCCAAGTCAAGAGAGGCACTGTCCCTAGAATGATGAGGTATGGGAGCTTTCAAGACAGGGTTTTTAAATATCCATCTAGGTGGGACTGGAATAACAGTTTTGATTGACAGTTGTATGTTACATAACAACAGACTCTCTTGTACATTTCTTTCCCATAATTCAATCTGCTATAATCAGATCTGTGTATGTATATTTATGAACCCTTCAAGGCTCCTGGCTGCCTAAGGTCACTTGACACAGCTGTGCACCAAGGGTGCATACTCTGGTGCTGGAAAAGTCTCTGAGGTTATTTTGTAGAATATCTGTGAACGCCCCTGGGTTGCACTGGGGAATGTCTGGGATGAGGCTTAGACATCAGCTTGAATCTTTTCCAGCTTGGCCATCCCTCCTTGCTCATGCCTGACTTCCTACCTAACAATGGGAGGTAGCCAGTGTTGGTGAAGCTAGGGGGCCTACAGAGGAGACAGGGCACAATTCCTGCACTGGCTCATGGATGTGTCTGCCTTCTACAGAAGATGCTAAAGAGAAGACCCTGCCCTTCTATCTCCCCTCCACCCTCCTGTCCATGGAACGGGTCAGTAGTGGTCAGTGTTTCCATTCCACTAAAGTCAAATTCACTTCTCCCCGTGTTCCTTTGGCAGTGCCTGTGGAGCCCAGGCAGGCACAGAGAATGCTCATTGCTTTTTCCACATTGCAGCTTCCTTGTGCTCAGACCCACAGTGATCTCTGAGTGACCCATGTACTGGACTTTGGAGACTGACACAGTCCAGTCCCACCAGCTGCCTCAGTGAGGGAAGATAGGGGTGAGAGTGAACAGTCAAGGGAGGCCTGCATGTTCTTATTTCTCTTGCCAGGGCTAAGAATGAACCTGAGTCATCTGATGGCCCTAGCTTCCAAAACAGGCACTGTGAATTCTTCCTCAGGGAAATGGTGGTGGGGGGCAATAAGAATAGCTGAAATGTCCCACAAGATATGAATTTGCCTCACTGTTATAAGTGTCCCCAAGGAGCCCTGGAATGTCCTCTGGAGATCACCAAGAATTAAATGAGACTTGTCAAGGGTTCAGCTGTCACCTTTAATTTTGAATTTGTTTTTATATACACAGTTTTGACCAAGAGAAGCAAGGTTTTTGTTGTTGTGTTTTTTATGTGTTTATTTGTTTTCAAAATTAGCTGTTTTTTCTTATTATCTGTCTCCATGAATGTTAGTCACTCAGTCATGTCCAACTCTACGTGGTACAGCCCATGGACTGTACCCTGCCAGCCTCCTCATGGGATTTCCTAGGCAAGAATACTGGAGTGGGTAGCCATTCCCTTCTCAGGATCTTCCTGACCCAAGGAAGATTTTTCTACATAAGTATCCTAATTTAAAAAAATCAAGAAACATGTAGCTCTTGTTGTAATTTTTGCAGAAAATTATAAAGGTCAATGACAGAAGAAAAATTTTAAAAATAGAATAACCAAGAAGATGAGATTATTAAAGATAAATGAGAGGCTGTTATGGGGTTTGCAGCATAGTTACACTATAATCAGATGGAGTAGTTTACTGAGGTATAGGGGCAAGACAGCTGAACTGCAGTGCAGGTGCCAGACCCTCAGAGTCCTCAGCAAACAGGTGAAACCATGCTGCTGAACGTTGAGAACATCAAATTCTCTATACAAATTACTCTTCCATTTCTTCTAAGGAAATAAGCATTTTTAAAAGTGTAGAATGGTTTCCTGGTTGCAAATTTTCTTCAGAGATATCTGTATAATCTAAATATTAATTTGTATAATTTGCTTTGTGGGTTTGTATAGAATGCTCTGATCAGTTATATTATAAGTATACTAAAGTTATACATAAAGCATGGCTTCTTTTGAGGTAACAGTTTATAAACAGAAATGCAAACTGAAGTTAGCAGTGAAGACATACACACAATTTTAAAAGAAAGAAAAAAAAAAAAGTTCTCCAAGGATAATATACTCTGTGAACTGAGAATGGGGAGATATGTAACAAAAAGCAATAAATTCCTAGGTGAAAACAAACGAACAAAATGTTTATTTGCATTTCCTTGAAAAATTGTGCCTTCTTGCTTTAACGGGTTTCATTGCTGTTGTTGCTGCTAAGTCGCTTCAGCCGTGTCCAAATCTGTGCAGCACGATGGATGGCATCCCACAAGGCTCCCCTGTCCACAGGACTCTCCAGGCAAGAACACTGGAGTGGGTTGCCTTTTCCTTCTCCAATGGGTTCCATTAGTAACTTACAAACAATTGCCAATTAGAAGTCTCAAAGTGGTTGCAAGAAAGCACAGGTGGCCTGGCAGTACATTTAACAGATTTGAGTAATTCATGCCACTCTTTTCTAAAACCCCCGAACTAAGAATTCTTTATTTAGTCTGTCAAGAAAGAACAGAAACTAGTTTGTGGTGTGTTACAAATGATCCCAATTATAGTGAGTAAGCTGGACAGCATGTCTTCAGTTCGAGCCTTGCTACACATGTGGATGAGAAATCCATTCTCCAACAAGGAAGCATTCCAGCTCTCCCTGGGTCATTGTTTCCTGTAACAATCCAAATCAATCCGTCACCCAGTTGCTGGGGACTAGGCCTCACAATTAGACTTTGTTAAAGGAGTGTTTGTATTATGAACAGCCATCAACAAGTGCAGCAAAAGCGTAAAAGCCATTTCCATTTCTTCCTTTGCTTTCCTATAAATCTTGAAGCTCTCAAGGGGCCTCTGTCCTAAGGCACTTCGTTGTTCATCACAGAAGGGATAAATTTTCTATGTGCAGGTTTGTATAATGATCTCAGAATGAATTGTTGTCATTAGTCATAGCCTCTACACGAAACTCTTCATCTTGCTGAAGATATTTCGAGTTAAATTCCAAGAAACGGTCTTTGTTTGACTTGGAAATTTATGGAGAAGGAGAAGCAATTGACCTCTGTGTCCTTGAGAGAGGTAATTGAACGGGAGACTTTGGACTCCACTGAGTGATTCATTAATCATGGGAGTGATTCAAATGCGGAGGGAGAATGCTTTCTATTTCACGCCAGGAAGTTGTTCAGAATAGGAAGAAACAATTATGATGGCTGCTGCGAAGTCGCTTCAGTCGTGTCCGACTCTGTGCGATCCCATAGACGTCAGCCTACCAGGCTCCTCTGTCCCTGGGATTCTCCAGGCAAGAACACTGGAGTGGGTTGCCATATCCTTCTCCAATGCATAAAAGTGAAAGTGAAGTCGCTCAGTCGTGTCCGACCCTCAGCGACCCCATGGACTGCAGCCTTCCAGGCTCCTCCATCCGTAGGATTTTCCAGGCAAGAGTACTGGAGTGGGGTGCCACTGGGGCTATGTCTAAAACTGCTTCCTCCCCAAGGGTCACTCTCCCCTTCCAAGCCCCTCTTTTGGTAATGACCCCTGCCCTCATCAGCTTTTCTCAGTCGTGGTGGATCAGTGTGAAGGGACACAGGGGTATGCTGTATGCAGTCCTGAGGATCCCATCCTCTGCAAACACACAGCCAAGTTTGCACCAAAACTATCTTCACCATCAACAGAGCTAGTTATTGAACACCAATTAACTTATTATTTGATATTTAATCTGTTGTACCTTACTTGTATCATCTTATTTAGTCTTTATAATAATCCAATAGCTAGTCCTCTGGAGTAACCTCTGACTAAGGCACTGCAGTACTGACCAAAGTTCCATGGTGGGTGAGTAAATAATCCTGGGGTGCCAGCCCAGGCTCACCAGAATCCCTGCAGGTGCCCATTTCTCTTCCTACTGATGACAGTCAGGTCTCTGTTTTCTGTTTGTCCTAATGTCTTAAAGATTCTGGCTCTTTTTCTCTTTATGATTTGATCATTGTTCACTGCTTATGAAATGTTGAGCACAGTTTTTGTTACTGTTTTCAAATTTTTACTTTTCAGTGCTTCTCAGAAACTGGAATGTCCAAATGCAACATGATCTAAGAAAGAACATTTTCTAACTAAACTGAGCATCCTTCAAATCCATGGATTCTCTGTGCTGCAGTAACTTTCACAGTGTAAAACATCTTGGTTCAGGAGAGTGAGCTCACTACATCTGAGGAACTTTCTCCACATGAGAATCTACTGGGAATCCTGGTTCAGAGACAGTCTTCCTGGATCTGAATCCTGACTCTGTGCAAATACTCATATTTCTTCACTTGTATATGTTTCAGCTCTCTCATCTGTGAAATAAGGATGATATGATGCTATTCCACAATGCTGTTAATCCTAATAAGAAAATCACAAGGCCGGGTCTCGGTACAGAGTGAATATGCAACAAAGCATTCCTCTTATTCTACTGCTTCCCTCTCTCATAAAGAAGATGTCACCCAGGACTGAAGGAGACATCTGTGACAATGCTAATCATGAGCAGTTCTTTGCTACTGCAATGGGAATAACCAGAAGTGTTCAAGAGCTCTCAAATTGCTAGAAGTACTAATTGAGGGATGCCCCATGACCAGCTAATCGAGAGACCAATCACCATGCCTCCCAGGCACTTTATCTTGAGAAATTCTTAGATGGCTATTTTTATTTGCATTATATCTGCTGTAAATCAGAAAGGGATGAAAATACCAGTGAAAATGAACGTGAAAGTGAAAATCACTCAGTCACGTCCGACTCTTTGTGACCCCATGAACTATACAGTCTATAGGATTTCCTAGGTTATTTTCCCTATAAAAACAATGCTTTATATCACAGTATTTTAATATGTGCAGATAATTATTAACTCACTTTGTGTTACTTGAGTTATTGTGAATTACTGTGAGCTGCCCTAAACCAATTAGAGGCAAAAAACCCAAAATTATTATATATTTGTGTGTGTATGAAATTTAGGTAACATTCACGTAAATATGACCATTTTAAAGTGAACAATTAGTTAGTATTTTGTACATTCACAGCATTTTGCAACCACCTACTTTATCTAGTTCCAAAACATTTTTATCACCCCCAAAGGAAATCCCATGGCCATGAAAGACTTACTCTCCCCACCTTCTTCCAGCCCCTGACAGTCACCAATCTGCTCTGTCTCTGTGGATTTACCTACTCTGAATATTTCATATTGATGGAATCATATAATATGACATTTTTAGAAACTGGTTTCTTTCACTTGACAAAATGTTTTCAAGGTTCATAAACATGTGTGGAGCTCTTATCAGTGTTTCCCTTTTGATGACTGAACGTTTCAAGGTATAGATATACTACAACTTGTCTATTCATTTATCTACTGATGGACATTTGGATATTTCCCATATTTTGGTAATTGAAAATAATGCTGCCGTGAACATGAGTGTAGATGTACTTGTTTGATTATCTGTTCTCAATTCTTTTGAATATAAACCTAGCACTGTATCACAGGAAATGTTTTGGTCAATAATAGTGGTTGTCAAAGACATTTGAAATATAAGATTTAATTAAAATCAGGCTCAGATTAATTTCTGCTAGAAAAGGGATATTATTAAACACATTAATTGACAGGTAGTAAGGAGATCCAACCAGTCCATTCTGAAGGAGATCAGCCCTGGGATTTCTTTGGAAGGATTGATGCTAAAGCTGAAACTCCAGTACTTTGGCCACCCCATGAGGAGTTGACTCATTGGAAAAGACTCTGATGCTGGGAGGGATTGGGGATTGGGGGCAGGAGGAGAAGGGGATGACCAAGGATGAGATGGCTGGATGGCATCACTGACTCGATGGATGTGAGTCTGAGTGAACTCCGGGAGTTGGTGATGGACAGGGAGGCCTGGCGTGCTGCAATTCATGGGGTCGCAGAGTTGGTCACAACTGTGCAACTGAACTGAACTGAACTGAATCATACAACTCATCCCTTAGCTCAGTGACTTCCTGATGTTTTACCCATTTAGGTATTTTTATAATGGCATTCTACAGGCATCATGCAACCAGAAATATTTCTAAACCAATGGCTTGAAACAGGGGTGATTACAGATCCAACTCTGAACACCATCTCCAAGAGACACATGGAATAGGCTTTAGTAGACAACTACATTTTGATCAAGCAAGAGTGAGGTTGTTTCCAAATTAGTGTAATTAGCCCATGCATATTGCATAGTCTTAATTTCACCACTGAGAGTCAATTTTTAGCATTCAACACTTCCACTAACAAATTACTACATTTCATCATGCTACTGCTACTGCTAAGTCGCTTCAGTTGTGTCCGACTCTGTGTGACCCCAGAGACGGCAGCCCACCAGGCTCCCCCGTCCCTGGGATTCTCCAGGCAAGAACACTGGAGTGGGTTGCCATTTCTTTCTCCAATGCATGAAAGTGAAAGTAAAGGTGAAGTCGCTCAGTCGTGTCTGACTCCTAGCGACTCCATGGACTGCAGCCTACCAGGCTCCTCTGTCCATGGGATTTTCCAGGCAAGAGTACTGGAGTGGGGTGCCACTGCCTTCTCCTCACTTAGTAGAGTTACTATTAAAAAACAGCTAATCAGATTTCTGCTGTAAGCCTCAAATCTCAGTTCGTAAATTAAAAAAAAAAAATTCTATCTGGGAAATTTCCAAGAAGCATTCATCCTATTCACCTGTTAACTTACTTTAACGTGTGTATTTGCAGGCACTTTTGATTTTGGGCCTACATCATTCAGGAAGCTGGCCCATAGTTCATCCTCCTTAAAAACAATTTTTGCTTTCATTATTCAAGTTGGTTTTTGATTGATTGAAATACTGATAGTAAAAATCTGGTTTTAGCCTCTCCTGCAAGAAGGATTTTTGATATAATCTCTGAATCACTGATAATTGTTAGCTGATAACCTCTGGGATTAAAGGTTAAACAAGGCTTTGTGTGTACAACATCACATTCTTTATACACAGCATTTTACATAACTTGCAGCATGAGTCTTTAAACGTCTCTAAGAGATAGGTAGCATAACTACTTTTGTTTCATTTCTATAGCTAACACAAATGGCTTAAAAAATTGGCTTGTACAAATTTACATGATGAACAAATAGGAGAACCAATAATTTTGATTGTCTAGTGGAAATTTTTGGAGAAGGCAATGGCACCCCACTCCAGTCCTCTTGCCTGGAAAATCCCATGGACAGACGAGCCTGGTAGGCTGCAGTCCATGGGGTTGCTTAGAGTTGGACACGACTGAACGACTTCACTTTCACTTTTCACTTTCATGCATTGGAGAAGGAAATGGCACTCCAGTGTTCTTGTCTGGAGAATCCCAGGGATGGCGGAGCCTGGTGGGCTGCTGTCTATGGGGTCGTACAGAGTCGGATACAACTGAGCGACTTAGCAGCAGCAGCAGCAGCAACAGCAGTGGAAAATTTACTTATGTTTTTAAAAAAGTGAAAAGGCTGTTAAAACCTTAGTCAGTTCAGTTCAGTTGCTCCATCGTGTCTCACTCTTTGTGACCCCATGAATTGTAGCATGCTAGGCTTCCCTGTTTATCACCAACTTCCAGAGTTCACTTAGACTCACATCCATCGAGTCGGTGATGCCATCCAGCCATGTCATCCTCTGTTGTCTCCATCTCCTCCTGACCCTAATCCCTCCCAGAATTAGATTCTTTTCCAATGGGTCAACTCTTCACATGAGTTGGCCAAAGTATTGGAGTTTCAGCTTTAGCATCACTCCTTCCAATGAACACCCAGGACTGATCTCCTTTAGGATGGACTGGTTGGATCTCCTTGCAGTCCAAGGGGCTCTCAAGAGTCTTCTCCAACACCACAATTCAAAAGCATCAATTCTTCCATGCTCAGCTTTCTTCACAGTCCAACTCTCAGATCCATACATGACCACTGGAAAAACCAGAGCTTTGACTAGACGGACCTTTGTTGGCAAAGTAACGTCTCTGCTTTTGAATATACTATCTAGATTGGTCATAACTCTCCTTCCAAGGAGTAAGCATCTTTTAATTTCATGGCTGCAGTCACCATCAGCAGTGATTTTGGAGCCTAAAAAAATAAAGTCTGGCACTGTTACCACTGTTTCTCCATCTATTTGCCATGAAGTGATGGGACCAGATGCCATGATCTTCGTTTTTCTGAATGTTGAGCTTTAAGCCAACTTTTTCACTCTCCTCTTTCACTTTCATCAAGAGGCCTTTTAGTTCCTCTTCATTTTCTGCCATAAGGGTGGTGTCATCTGCATATCTGAGGTTATTGATATTTCTCCCAGCAATCTTGATTCCAGCTTGTGTTTCTTCCAGCCCAGCATTTCTCATGATGTACTCTGCGTATAAGTTAAATAAGCAGGGTGACAATAGAAACCACAAATTATGTGGATGGTGAACAAACTCTGCTTATTGTTCCCCCATTCCTAAAACTGCCTTATTTGGGAAGAATTTTCAGGCTTATTCAACAACCTGTAAATTCTTGTTAAATAAGGCAGAGTATATTCATTAGCAGCGACTTCTGAGAGAACTTTTAAGGTTTCCCATGACTTTCATCTCAGTGCCCTGATTTTCTTCCTATCTTTTCCAGCCAATGTGTATAAACACACAATCTAAGCTTACCCATACTCCATTGGGTCTGAAAATTCAGAAGCAGAGCAAAATCTAATTTCCCCTCTCCATGCTTACCTCATTTAGGTCTCATTTAGGTCAAGTTCTGATGATATCACAAATACATGTATAGATGCTAATAAGCATTAGGAACCATAGCTCCTGGAACAATTTTATTAAAAATATTTGAAAGTATATGTTCCCAGGATTCTGAGGTGCTAAATTCAAATAATGAAATCATTTCTCATATGAGAAAGATTACTCATTAATGCACTTCAACTTAATATACCAGAAGTGAGAAAGCTATTAAAGATTATCATAAGATGTTGAAAAACAACTTGACATTCACCCGCTTACACTCATTCTTTCCAAATATATCATCATTCTTTTTGACCAGAGCTATTAAATTTCTATTAATGTTTGAAGAATATAAAATGTTGTATAATTTCTCCATTATAACTGACTGATGCTTAAATAAGGCAAAATGACATCACCTAAAAACCCTGCCTCAGGAAGATCCCCTGGAGCAGGAAATGGCAACCCACTGCAATACTCTTGCCTGGAAAATTCCATGGACAGAGGAGCCTGGTAGTCTATAATCCATGGGGTCACAAAGAATTGGGCACAATTGAGCGAATTCACTCATTTCACTAAAAACACAGGTTTAATCTTTACTTCTCATAAAACCTGAGTCATATTTAGATGCTTTTTTCTAGCAAATTGATCAACTTCTCTTTCCTAAAACAAGCAAATAAGTGTCCTTCATGAATTGTTCTTCTGTCATCCAAACTTGAAAGTATAGCCATCATTGACAGTGTCTACATTTTTGCTTTCATGTTTACTCCTCAACCTGTAGAAATCTGGTCTCCCTATATTCCCATTTCAACTACTTTCCAAAAATATACCTAATCTACATAAACCACCCTCCTAAGTAAAATATTAATTATAACAATAACAATAAAAAAAAGCTTTCAAGAATATCTCTTTGGCAGCTCAATAATTTAATGCTGCAGAAAGAATATTTCCTTTTGAAAATAAACGCTGTACATAGCATTACTATAGGCTCTCACTTCTTTTTTTCTTATTTTTCATTTATTAATTTCTTAATAAAGAAGAATTATTCTTCCCACAGCTTGTTTGTAATTTTGCACACTTTCCAGATGGCATTTTTGCCATGGTCATGTTTCCCTTATAATTTTATAGCCTATTTCATTGTGTTCATCATTACAATGGCATAGTTTTGCAAGATTTGATTTTCATGTAGGGGAGTTGTACTATACAATCACTGCAAACTTTTAAAATTCTATATTATCCCTAAAGACATTAATTTTATATGCATTTATTTTCACTTCTATAACTTCATCTACTACATTTATGGCTTTATAAAAATAACTGTATTTATTTCTATGTAATACTCCAGTATTCTTGCCTGAAGAATTCTGTGGACAGAGGAGTCTGGTGGGCTGCTGTCCATGGGGTTGCACAGAGTTGGCCATGACTGAAGCGACTTAGCATGCATTCATGCATTGGAGAAGGAAATGGAAACCCACTCCAGTGTTCTTGCCTGGAGAATCCCAGGGACAGAGTAGCTTGGTGGGTTGCCATCTATGGGGTCCCACAGAGTCAGATGACTGAAGCGACTTAGTAGCAGCAGCAGCATTTCTGTGTAATGTATTACATGACATCTTTAGTATATATGTGCATACTCACACACAAACCTAGATAGATAGACACCTTACCAAAGTGTATTTATGCAGTGATGTATAGTTATTTCTTCTGGTACCATCATTGTTTCTCTGGAAATCATTTTTAATTCTTGATACACTCCCCCTTAGATAAACACCACTCTGCTCATTTTTAACTTCATATGTCAATTTGATCTATTCTTATACATTACATAAATAAAATCATTCACTACACACATTTGGACAAAGAGTATTTTAGCTCTCTGTCATTAATTTTTATTGCTTTGCAGTATTCCACTGCAAAGTGGAATGCATGTAAGCATACCACTTACTGATTTTCATGATATAAGAAGTATCTTTGAAAATCTACCAAAATTTATATATGAAGAAACAAAAAACATTAAAATACATTGTTAAATTCTATCAAATATTTCTAGGAAAGAGTAATGCAATTTCACAATATCTTTTAGAGACATAAAACATTTCATTACAAATCAGTTTATGAAAGCAATACAATCTTAATATAAAATAAGATAGAGTAGGAGAAAGGGAAATTATAATTAATATCAATCAATAATATATATCAAAAAATATTAAGCTAAAATTAGCAATATAAGAAAAGAAAAATGATTAGGACAAAGAGAAGTAAAATTCTCTCAGTTGCATCTGACTCTTTGTGACTCCATGAATGTAGTCCCTGGAATTCTCCAGGCCAGAATACTGGACTGGGTAGCCTTTCCCTTCTCGTGCAGATCTTCCCAACAAGGAAATGAACCGGGATCACCTGCATTGCAAGTGAATTCTTTACCAACTGAAAATGTCTACTCAAATGTGATAAAACAGAAAATTAAGGAAGAGAAAAATAATTGAAGCAGAAGAGGATTAAGAAGAGATAGCAAGAATATACAAGATAATTATACAAAATATATGTTAGCATGTATACTTCGATCCTTCAGTTCAGTTCAGTTCAGTCACTCAGTCGTGTCCGACTCTTTGTGACCCCATGAATCGCAGCACGCCAGGCCTCCCTGTCCATCACCAACTCCCGGAGTTCACTCAAACTCACGTCCATCGAGTAGGTGATGCCATCCAGCCATCCCATCCTCTGTAATCCCCTTCTTCTCCTGCCCCCAATCCCTCCCAGCATCAGAATCTTTTCCAATGAGTCAACTCTTTGCATGAGGTGGCCAAAGTACTGGAGTTTCAGCTTTAGCATCATTTCTTCCAAAGTACACCCAGCACTGATCTCCTTTAGAATGGACTGGTTGGATCTCCTTGCAGTCCAAGGGACTCTCAAGAGTTTTCTCCAACACCACAGTTCAAAAGCATCAATTCTTCAGCACTCAGCTTTCTTCACAGTCCAACTCTCACATTAGGTAGCAGTAAATTCTGTTCACATAATTATATGCTAAAAATAAAACCACTTTTTTTTTTTTTTTTTAACCTCACTGACTGGGATAACCACAGTGGTGTGTTCAATCACCTGGAGGGAGACATCCTGGAGTGTGAAGTGAAGTGGGCATTAGGAAGCATTACTGTTAATAAAACTACTGGAAGTGATGGAATTCCATCTGAGCTATTTAAAATTATAAAAGGTGAAACTATTAAAGTGCTACACTCAACATATCAGCAAATTTGAAAAATCAGCAAAGGCCACAGGACTGGAAAAGGTCAGTTTTCATTCCAATACCAAAGAAGAGCAGTGCCAAAGACTTCAAACCACTATATAATTGTACTCATTTTGTTTGCTAACAAGGTTACACTGAAAATCTTTCATGATAGGCTTCAGCAGTAAGTGAAGTGAGAACATCCAGACGTACAAATTGGGTTTAGAAAAGGCAGAGGTACATGAGATCAAATTGCCTACATTTGTTGAATCATAGAGAAAACGAAGTCCAGAAAAACATTTATTTTTGCTTTATTGACTATGCTAAAGCCTTTGACTGTGTGGATCACAATAAACTGGAAAATTCTTCAAGAGATGGGAATATCAGACCATCTTACCTGTCTCTTGAAAGGCAACAGCTAGAACTTTACATGGAACAACGGATTGGTTCAAAGTTGGGAAAGGAGTCCCTCAAGGATATACAATAACACCCTGTTTGTTTAACTTAAATGCAGCATTCAGTTCCGTTGCTCAGTCATGTCTGACTCTTTGCAACCCCATGGACTGCAGCATGCTAGGCTTCCCTATCCATCATCAGCTCTCAGGGTTTGTTCAAACTCATGTCCATCAAGTCGGTGATACCATTCAACTGTCTCATCTTCTGTCATCCACTTCTCCTTGTGCCTTCAATATTTCCCAGCATCAAGGTCTTTTCTAATGAGTCAGTTATCCACATCAGGTGGCCAAAGCATTAGAGTTTCAGCTTCCTTATCAGTCCTTCCAATGAATATTCAGGACTGAGTTCCTTTAGATACAGGACTGGTTGGATCTCCTTGCTATCCAAGGGACTCTTAAGAGTCTTCTCCAACAAAAAATCATAGTGCAATCATTGATATTGTATAGTTGACTGACAAAATTGAAGAACTCTGCATAGAAGAGAAGAATTGCCCTTTGATGACTGGAATACAAATATGTTAGACCTCAGGGTAGAAATTATAAAGGACGCTCAAGAGTCTTCTCTAACACCACAGTTCAAAATATACACAGAGTACTTCATGTGAAATGCCAGTCTGCCTGAATCACAAGCTGGACTGAAGATTTCCAGGAGAAAAATCAACAACTTTATATATGCAGATGCTGCTGCTGCTGCTAAGTTGCTTCAGTCGTGTCCAACTCTGTGTGGCCCCATAGACGGCAACCCACCAGGGTCTCCCATCCCTGGGATTCTCCAGGCAAGAACACTGGAGTGGGTTGCCATTTCCTTCTCCAGTGCATGAAAATGAAAAGTGAAAGTGAAGCCACTCAGTTGTGTCCGACTCAGCAACCCCATGGACTGCAGCCTACCAGGCCCCTCCATCCATGGGATTTTCCAAGTAAGAGTACTGGAGTGGTTTGCCCTTGCCATCTCTGATATGCAAATGATACCACTCTAATGGTAGAAAGTGAAGGGGAACTAAACAGCCTCTAGATGAAGGTGAAAGAGGAGAGTGAAACAGCTAACTTAAAACTCAACATTTATAAAACTAAGATCTTGGCATTTGTTCCCATCACTTCATGGCAAACGGAAGGGGAAAAAGTGGAAGCAGTGACAGGTTTTATTTTCTTGGGCTCCAAAATCACTGTCAGTGACTTCAGTCATGAAATGAAAAGAAGCTTGTTCCTTGGAAGGATAGCTATGACAAACCTAAACAGTGTATTAAAAATAAAACATGTCACTTAGCCAAAAAATGTTTGTATAATTTGTTTACCCCCCACCCCGCCCAGTGGTCATGTATGGATGTGAGAGTTGGACCATAAAGAAGGCTGAGCACTAAAAATTGATGCTTTCAAACTGTGGTGCTGGAGACGACTCTTGAGAGTCCCTTGGATAGCAAGGAAATCAAATCAGTCAATCCTAAAAGAAATCAACCCTGAATATTCATTGGAAAGACTGATGGTGAAGCTAAAGTTCCAATGCTTTGGCTATCTGATGTAAAGAGCTAACTTACTGGCAAAGACCTTGATGCTGGCAAAGATTAAAGGCAAAAGGAGAAGAGGGTGACAAATGATAAGAGGGTTAGATAGCATTACTGACTCTATTGACATGAATTTGAGCAAACTCCAGGAGATAATCAAGAACAGGGAAGCCTGGCATGCTGCAGACCATGAGGTTGCAAAGAGTGGGACATGACTTAACAACTGAACAACACCAACATATAATATTATAAAAATATTTGTTGTCCACAAAATCATCTATGGAATCTGACACCCAAATCAAATCATGTAAGATTTTTTTTCCTTTTCAATTGCCAGGAAAATACTCAAGCTATTGGACTCAAAAGAGTCAAAGCATACTTTGACTCAAATGGTGTCTTCAATATTCTCCTTTCCTGAATATTATAATTTGCTTTAAAAAGCTGTGGGTTTTTTTAGACAACTGTTGCCTGTTAGTAGCTAAATAGAAATATAACACAGGTCAGAGATTACTAAAGAAATTTTTAAAGTATGGGTAATTGTTTACCAAGAAAATTGTAATTTTTTTAAAGAAGAAAATAGGCAAATGTGGGAGAAGAAAAGTGTTGTTTTTTCATTAAAAAAAAAAAAAAACTTTATTTTTTATTCTATTTTGGAGTATATGTAACTAGGACTTCCAAAATGGTGCTAGTGGTAAAGAACATGCTAATGCAGGATATATAAAAGACAAGGGTTCGTACCCTAGGTCAGGAAGATCTCCTGGAGGAGGGCATAGCAACCCACTCTAGTATTTTTGCCTGAAGAACCCCAAGGATAGGTGAACCTGGCTGGCTACAGTCCATGATATTGCAGAGTTGAACTCAACTGAAGCTGCTTAGCAAGCACACACATATGTAACTAATAATATTGTGTTAGTTTTAGGTGTACAGCAAAGTGATTCAATTACACATATACATGTGTCTATTCTTATTCATATTCTCTTTCCATTTAAGGTATTATATAATATTGAGAGAGTTTTTCCTGTGGTATGTAGTAGCTCCTTGTTGTTTGTCCATTATATGTATAGCAGTCTGTACATGTAAATCCCAAACTCTTTAATTACTCCTCCCTCCACACTTACCTCCTGGTAACAAGTACATTCATAAATCTGTGAGTCTGTTTCTGCTTTGTAAATAAGTTCATTTATATCATCATCTTTTTTTAGATTCTACATATAAGTGATATAATAATTGTGTAAAGATTTCTTAAATTGGAATAAAAATTACTACCCATAAAGGAAAACATTAATAATTACAACTAAATTTATGGTATGAATATGGAACAAATATTTGTTATGAAATGAGAGAAGATATTTGACACACAAGCATGTGGTAGAGCTTCTACTCTCATATATAGAAAGAGCTTCTACAAATCAGTGAGAAAAAAGAAAGACAATCTGAAATAAACAAACAAACAAGATAGTTCTGTGTGTACTGCCTCCCAAAATGAATATCCGGATGGTCAAATAAAAAATGAAAAAATGCTGCCCCATAGAGTCATCATTAATACTCATGATAGCCACAAAGAAAGTGCACTATACAGGCAGACCAGAGCTGTTGAAGTAAAAGGGCTAGAAAGTGCAAATGTTACATATGCTTACTTTTAGCAAGAAAAGAAAAAATAGGCATTGGAAGGAAAGATGAAGAGGAATGCAAGGTGCTGGGAAGCCTACTACTGATGTAGGTGGTTGTCACATGATGTGTCCTCTTTGTTATTCATTGAGCTAAGGTTTGTTCTCATGTTCATAAATTTGTATTTAAATACAATATACTAAATCTGTTAGATAAAGTATGATGCAACAGTTAAGTAGCAATTTACTCATGATTAATTCCTTTGAAATTATGTGCTATTTTTATTCATTCTGGTTTTAGTCAATATTTTTTTAGACTAACCAACATTATTTTCATTTTCTTTACCTCTCATTTTGCTTGTCATTCAGAAGTTTTATCTTAGGCCATATCAACAAATTTGTCAATATGTTTCACTTATGATTTTAATTTTTATGATTCATTTGTTCTGTCTTGTTCCATTTTTTTTTAAATTTTATTTTTACTTTATTTTACTTTACAATACCGTATTGGTTTTGCCATACATTGACATGAATCCACCATGGGTGTATATTAGCTCCCAATCCCGAATCCCCCTCCCACCTCCCACCCCACATCATCTCTCTGGCTCATCCCTGTGCACCAGC
>SJYT01061968.1:46970-63664 GCA_006410635.1 Cephalophus harveyi
AACAGAGGATGAGATGGCTGGATGGCATCACTGACTCGATGGAAGTAAGTCTGTGTGAACTCCGGAAGTTGGTGATGGACAGGGAGGCCTGGCGTGCTGCGATTCATGGGCTCACAAATAGTCGGACACGACTGAGCGACAGAACTGAACTGAACTGAATAATTTTCCACAGTTTATTTTTTCCACACTGTCAAAGCTTTGGCATAGTCAATAAAGCAGAAATAGATGTTTTTCTGGAAATCTTGCTTTTTCAATGATCCAGCGGATGTTGGCAACTTGATATCTGGTTCCTCTGCCTTTTCTAAAACCAGCTTGAATATCTGGAAGTTCACGATTCATGTAATGCTGAAGCCTGGCTTGGAGAATTTTGAGCATTAAGTTACTGGCATGTGAGATGAGTGCAATTGTATGGTAGTTTGAAAATTCTTTGGCATTGACTTTCTTTGGGATTGGAATGAAAACTGGCCTCGTCCAGTCCTGTGGACCTCTTCTAGCAAATTTTCCAAATTTGCTGGCATATCGAGTGCAGCACTTTCACCGCATCATCTGTTATGATTTTAAATAGCTCAAGTGGAATTCCATCACCTCCACTAGCTTTGTTAGTAGTGATGCTTCCTAAGGCCCACCTGACTTCACATTCCAGGATGTCTGGCTCTAGGTGAGTGATCACACCATCGTGATTAACTGGACCATGAAGATCTTTTTTATACAGTTGTTTTGTGTATTCTATAATTTCTGTTTATAATACTTATTGTTTTAACACCTGACATTTAAGAGCACTGGGTGAAATTAGTTCTCTACCACATTGCTTAGATGAAATAATAATAATTTTTAGACATTAATAATTGCTTTCCTGAAATTTCTAAAATCATTAAAATATTTTAATTTACTAAAATGTTTTCAGCTCTAACAATGTTAAAAAGAAACAGTGATATATCCTCAAGGTGCATTTCCATATTTTTGTCTTGCTACTTTACAGGGAATGACACAAACTTGAATATATGACCAAAAATGTCATCTCATACCATAGCTAGTCGATAAACATTTGTCAATTATCCATAAACTGTTGAAGCTTCTATAGAAATAGTGCTGACTTGATGGAACCACCTTAAACACAATATCCACATACCTTAAATAAAGGTTCATTGATTTCTTCTTGTAAAAAATATTTCTGGGTTCTCTGGATTTCCCAAAACTGTTTTACAGCTGTGCCCAATGAGGCACTTGACCTAGAACTTCCCTAGAGCATCCTTTTACCTAAAACTTGAGAAGATTTGTTTCATGGTCGTGTATCCTGTTTACTGCACACATGTATATCAGTAGAGGTGAGGAGAGTGTGAGCTGCAATTAATCCATACATTTAGCATCACACTCTCATCAATGACAAAAAGTGCAAGTGCTCCTGCTATATGTGCATATGTGTGTTGTGCCTCAGGAAGCTTGATGGTGCAAGGGGTGGAGAGTGACACAGGCTGGGGTCAAGGTCAAAGGCTAACTGTTCCAGGACAAAAGTCTATGCCTGTCTCCTGCTCTTTAAGATCCTAGTTCATGTGACTTCACATGACAGGCTGTCAGCTCCTCACCCTGGTCATTCAACAGATGTTCACTGTTCTTGGACCCAGGTATGGGTTTACCTACACAATTAGAAAAGTTTAATTCTTATTTTAAGCCAGATAAGACTGTCAGTGAACTTGGATGGAATACATACATACACCTTACATGTGTAATGGTGAAAAATAGCTTATAATATCCTAACATATTTCAGGGAGTGAAAGTGAAGTGTTAGTCGATCACTCATATCTGACTCTTTGGGACTCCATGGACTGTAGCCCACCAAGCTCCTCTGTCCATGGAATTCTCCAGGGAAGAATACTTGAGTGGATTTTCATTCCCTTCTCCAGGGGATCTTCTTGTCCCAGGGATAAACCCAGGTCTCCCACATTGTAGGCATATTCTTTACCATCTGAGCCAGCAGGGAAGAAAAGTCCACAAATTTTTTGAAAAAATTAGAAAGAAATGTACTTGTCTTATGCTTAGGCAATATCACTCAATGTTATATCAGGATAATCATTAGAATTAAAAGTATACTCTCCTCCACACACAAAATATTTCATTCTACCAAAGCATATTCATGAGTGAATTTGTCTTTGAAGATGGTTTATCTCAAAATACATTTAGTGAATTAGGAAATTTGTGAAATCAATAAAAATTAAAAGACAAATAATGGAAAATTTGAAAACTATGCTTTAGTTATATGTGTTCCATTAAGTATACTTTTCATTTACTTATTTTTTTCTGCCCTGGATGCTTGATTCTTTTATCTGCTTTGTGACAAAGCATATATATCTTTCTCATCCTGACACAGCTTTGACAGAGTTGAAGAGAAACATGAATTGAAAACTTGAGAGAAATATATGAGTTTTACTTTTAACACCCTCATGGGTATATGACTGAATTTCCTGATGACAGATTTAAAGAAGATTCAAATCAGCCTTTTTCTGGCTGAAAAGTACTGCAAGAGAGAGAAAGACGAATGCTATAGACAGATGAATAGATAATAGGTGATAGTAGTTGATAGAGATTAATTTATCTGAGGTGCTTTGCTAAATGATTCAGAAGATTTATTATTTTACTTTAGCTGGCAATCATCTAATAAGAAATAGTACATTTTGTTAACATTTTTGAAAATCAAATTAAGGAAATGGCAGTAAGCCTTACAGCTACTAGTTGAACTAGTTTTGCACACAGAAGCTGATATCACAGGTTACCTGCTTGAACACTGGGCCTTACACAACTTTCACAGGGGCTGTAGAGGTGAGGCATGAGAGGAGAACTTTGTAGAGTGAAAAAGTAGTGCCCCTAGAATAAAGTGAATGGTGGGAGTTCCCTGGTAGCACAACCATTGGATTCCAGGCTTTCACTGCTTTGGCCTGGGTGCAATCCCTAGTTGAGGAACTGAGATCTTGCAAGCCATGGGCCATGATTGAAAAAAAAAAAAGGGGGGGGGTCTCTAAATGATCTCTATAAAAAATAAAATTAAAAACAGAGAGCATGGTGAAAAGTCCTTACTGCCTTGTGATTAGATGACTGTTTCAAATGGGTCAGGTATGCAGAAATGTGAGCTCATGCTTGCATGTCTGCCCAGGTAAAATTTTCATTCTTAGCACATTCTTCAGTGATGTAGGATCCTCAGATTCCTCAGGAAATGTTCCTTTTTGAGGTCAGTCAGGGTAGAAAGTGGCTGAATTGCACCCAGGGTTTCGTCTAGAGTTGAATGAGAACATCGGTTTTGAGAAGGGAGAATCAAATAAGTTTAAAACTAAGTAATGGGAGTCCAACATGGTTGGCATACTTATAAGAAAATAAAGTCATAGAGGTTCATAAAATCCTGAGGAGAAAGTTGAGACTTCCCACAGACTGAGATCATATTATTGAGCCCATTTTATTTCAAACTCAAGGAAAAAGAAAAACAACTTTATACATTAGTGAGCAATATATTGAAAAAAAAAAAACAACTTTTTTCTAATTAATTATAAATGCCATTTTATTATATATGATACAGCTAAGATGTAAGAAAAAGTTCCTCTCTTTTTAACAGCAGCTCAGATAACACAGATATTTATTCTACTCGCATAATAATATTCTCATTTCCAATGAAAGGTCCCGGATAGCGTTTACCAGAAACAGAATCCTTTTTTTTACAGCTCCATTTCCTGGGGTGATGCTCATATGAAGTGGGTTTTGAAGCACATTTGTGTTCCAGCCACAGTGATGAAAAGAGAGTGTTGAGGAAATGCTGCTATTATTATAAACACACAATTGATAAGGTGCACATAGTACCTTTGTTCATATTCTGATCATCAAAATGTTGACATATGGCTGCACAGCTGAACCTGCTCCAAGAAACTCTGAAAATGTGGTTTCCGATGAATC
Organism: Cephalophus harveyi; assembly: GCA_006410635.1. Taxonomy (NCBI): domain Eukaryota; kingdom Metazoa; phylum Chordata; class Mammalia; order Artiodactyla; family Bovidae; genus Cephalophus; species Cephalophus harveyi. The sequence goes on from SJYT01061968.1 coordinate 50,904, forward strand.
GGTGTGTATATGGCTGAAATTCAAGAGGAGAGGATGCTCTATTTTCAAACAAGAAAGGGAGAAATGGGAAATTGGGGTTATTTGCAGTTCAAAGTAGCAGCCTATGCATTATCATTAAATAATTAAACTGCCAGTGAATAAAAAATAACATTGACATCCAATTTTCTCCATGTGTCTGTAACTGTAGTCTTATTTTCTGTCTGTTCCTTTCTGAGAAGCAATCCTCCATCGCCTGATGTAATGTTTGTCTGGCAACACCATGGTAGCTCCAGGTTCTCCTTAAACATGTTGTTTAAACAATGAGTGACCCAGTATAGATGTGGAAGAATGCTGAATATTACAGAGCAGTTCTAGTAGAATTTTGTTTCATTTTTACAGTTAGAGAAGTGTACACTAGATTGAGTTAAAATGGAGTGGACAAATTGATTTTGATATCTGATCATGAGTTTGTTTCAAGTATTCTACCCTGAAATAACAGGCAATATTCATGGAACAAATGTGAAAGCAAAGGCAAAGCAAGCAAACAAAAAGGATAGAGCTTATTTTCTGTTTAGTTTTTATTTAAAACTTTTTTTTTTTTAATTCATTGCATACTAACCAAACTGACCTAATGGAGGTGACAGTGGAAACATTCTATGATCAAAATTTAAACATTTTTATCATCTTAAAACTTTCCAAGTATAACATTGCTTAATGAATTTAATCATTTAACATATGCTTTCAGGTGAGTAGGCAAATAGCTGTAGTTTTTATTTCCCTCTTACTTTAAAAAAACTATAACTCTTTCTATAAATTCGTATTGCATTTTAAAACACAGATCCAATATTTATTATTCCTCTGATAGTATATCTTAAAAATAAAATACTGAATTTAGAGCTATTTAAAATTTTAGGAGTGATGGAAGATACTTCTCTATAAACTGCTATTTCTTTTAAACAAAAATACATCCACAAATTTCTTCTCACTTATACTCTTTTGCTTCCATACATACTCCAAACTCACTTAAAAGATTTTGGTGCTGCTACTGCTGCTAAGTTGCTTCAGTCATGTCCGACTCTGTGTGACCCCATAGACAACAGCCCACCAGGCTCCCCCATCCCTGGGATTCTCCAGGCAAGAACATTGGAGTGGGCTGCCAAAAGATTTTAAGATATTTCAAATCTAAAATTATGGGAAAAGTACCATTTTCCAATTGAGAAAAATCTGAATATATACAGAATTCTTCCCAAGACTAGATTAAAAAAAAAATTACACTCTCATGTTGTACTAAAAATTAAAACCAGAAGGATAAAACCTTGCATTTCTTCTAAATGGTTGTATCTGTGTATATGTGTGTGAAGGTGCTTGTGTGTTGAATAGACCATTAAATGGAATTTGCTATTTTCCACTCTGAAAAATAGCAAAATTTGTTATTTTGCTCTCTCTGTTGACAGAGATCCTAAAGGACTTTTCACAAAGCAAGGGTTAGCAAGTTCTCCTGTGTTTACAAATGAGGTGCTCCATCCCCAATGGGAGCCTTACAAATGGGTCTTCCTAAATTATTATTCTTGAGGCTTTTGACTAAATATCAACCTACATATACAAAAACATTGAGGGAGAAAAACTTCAGAGAAAGTAAATTTGGGGAAAATTGCTCCAGTGATGAGGGAAAAGGAGTTAGTTCTTTTCACTTCAGGACTATTGAGGTCTTGATATTTTTTATTTAAGTTGTGTTTAAGGGAAGAGAAATGCAAGAAGGCTTGAGGTATTTGTGTTAGCAGAAAAGGAGGTGGGCACATGTGTAAGAGCACCTGCATGCTCACCCTTTACTGAGGTAGTTCAGTCGCTCAGTCATGTTTGACTCTTTGTGACCCCATGCACTGCAGCACACCAGGCTTTCCTGTCCATCACCAACTTCCAGAGCGTGCTTAAATTCATGTCCATCGAGTTGGTGATGCCATTAAACCATCTCACTTTCTGGTGTTCCCTTTTCTGTGCCTTAAATCTTTCTCAGGATAGGGGTATTCTGCAAAAAGTCAGTTCTCTGATTCGGATGGCCAAAGTATTGGAGAATAATCTTCAGCATCAGTCCATCTAACGAATATTCAGGACTGATTTCCTTTTGGATTGCCTGCTTTGATCACCGTGCAGTCTAAGGTAAGCTCAAGAGTCTTCTCCAACACGACAATTCAAAAGCATCAGTTCTTTGGCACCTAGCTTTCTTTATAGTTCAAATCTGATATCCATACATGACTACTGGAAAAACCATAACCTTGACTAAATAAAACTTTGTCAGCAAAGTAATGTCTCTGCTTTTTAATATGCTGTCTAGTTTTGTCATAGCTTTACTTCCAAGGAGCAAGCATCTTTCAATTTCATGGCTAGAGTCACTAACTGCAGTGATTTTGGAGCCCAAGAAAGTAAAATCTGTTACTGTTTCTATTGTTTCCCCATCTATTTGCCATGAAGTGATGGGACTGGATGCCATAATTTTAGTTTTTTGAATGTTGAGTTTTAAGCCAGTTTTTTTAATTTTTTGGAACTCTCTTGGTTTTTCAATGATCCAATGGATGTTGGCAATTTGATATCTGGTTCCTCTGCATCTTCTAAATCCAGCTTGAACATATGGAAATTCTTGGTTCATATATTGTTGAAGCCTGATTTGGAGAATATTAAGCATTACTTTACTAGTGTGTGAGATGAGAGACATTGTGTGGTAGTTTGAGCATTCTTTGGCATTGCCTTTCTGTCGGGGTCCAGCCCCAGTGGATCCAGGGTAATTTGAAGGGGAGACGGAGTAGGCGAGGAAAAACTTATTTATTTAGAAATATAAAAGAGAGATTGGGAAAAAATAGTATAGTAGGAAAATTTAGTGGAGATGAGAGACATTGTGTGGTAGTTTGAGCATTCTTTGGCATTGCCTTTCTGTCGGGGTCCAGCCCCAGTGGATCCAGGGTAATTTGAAGGGGAGACGGAGTAGGCGAGGAAAAACTTATTTATTTAGAAATATAAAAGAGAGATTGGGAAAAAATAGTATAGTAGGAAAATTTAGTGGAGAAAAGAGGCTGAATAACTTGGTTTACAGGGAAGGCTAATAAAACCTCAGGACAAGAGATTTGCACCATCTACATTGGGCCACCAGTGCCCGTTTGAATAGCATAGGGTGCCCTGCCTTGGGCTCCCTCTCCCATGGATCTTAGAAGCTGGGGCAAGTAAGTAGACATGGTGAGCCTCCATGCCCCAGATGGGAATTCAGCCTGAAAACAGAATAAAGAAGACATGGGGGAAACCAGTCCAGTGACTTGCCCATCCTCTATTGTCCAGAAAGACCTTATATACTTTTGATTTTACATAGAGATCAATGGATAATACAAAATTATGCAGCATCAGCAGCCCTGACTCACCTAGACCACGCTTTCTCTCTGCATTCCTAGTTGTATATATAAGTCTTAGGTGTTTTACATCATCTTATAGCCAGAAGGCCAATTAACATTTTACAGCCCTTTTCTGATAAGGATAATAGTGTTGTTCTTCCCAAAGTCTGGTGCCACTCTCAGAAAGCACTAAATAAAGTTACATTCTTACATACCAAGGATACAACATTTTATAACAAGGAAAAAGGAGTACAGTGATTTATAACAAAGAAAAAATTAACTCAAAAGTCTAGTGTTGCTAACATCAAAACTGCTATATTCTTATTTCTGCATCCTGATTACATTGATTAATATCCTCCCAGATGCCTAAAAGATAAAGGATATGGGGGCCTGGCAGCAAACATTAAATCAACAAATTCTTCACCAAACTAATTCTTAGNACAACATTTTATAACAAGGAAAAAGGAGTACAGTGATTTATAACAAAGAAAAAATTAACTCAAAAGTCTAGTGTTGCTAACATCAAAACTGCTATATTCTTATTTCTGCATCCTGATTACATTGATTAATATCCTCCCAGATGCCTAAAAGATAAAGGATATGGGGGCCTGGCAGCAAACATTAAATCAACAAATTCTTCACCAAACTAATTCTTAGCTTCAAAAGGCTCTATATCTTTAAGATATTTTAAGCTTCATGCCTCTCACGGTTGGGAGCTGTAAACAATCCACAAATTGTAAAGATTGTCAGACAAGTTAGAAAGCCATCAAAGGGGCTTAAACTGAGACCTTCTTTTTATATGCAGCAGACTGTTGGAGCTTTGAATTAACTCTTTCCAGTGAAAAGGTGGTAATGTCAGAAGAGTATAGTATAGCAGACAGTAAACAGACAGATTTTGGTTTCGGGGTAGATGCTCAGACAGAGGACCCCTTGAGACCTGACTCACCTTGCCCATCAGGCCTCTCTGCATGAATTTGTCATGGGTGGGATCTCCCATGCTGGCTCCCGGCACCTTTCTTTGAAATTGGAATGAAAGCTGATATTTTCCAGTCTTGTGACCACTGCTGAGTTTTCCAAATTTGCTGACATATTGAGTGCAGCACTTTCACAGTATCATCTTTTAGAATTTGAAATACCTCAGTTGCAATTCCATCACCTCCACTAGCTTTGTTTGTAGTGATGCTTCCTAAGGCTCACTTGACTTCACATTTCAGGATGTCTGGCTCTAGGTGAGTGATCACACCATCGTGATTATCTGGGTCATTAAGACCTTTTTTGTATAGTTATTCTTTGTATTCTTGCCACCTCTTCTTAATATATTCTGCTTCTGTTAGGTTCCTATCATTTCTGTCCTTTATTGAGCCCATAATTGCATGAAATATTCCCTTGGTATCTCTAATTTTCCTGAAGTGATCTCTAGCCTTTCCTATTTTATTGTTTTCCTCTATTTCTTTGCATTGATCACTGAGAAAAGACTTTCTTATCTCTCCTTGCTATTCTTTGGAATTTTGCATTCAGATGGGTATAGCTTCCCTTTTTAGCCTCTTTTTCTTTTCCAAGCTGTTTGTAAGCCCTCCTTTGACACCCATTTTGCCTTTTTGCATTTCTTTTTCTTGAGGATGGTGTTGATCACTGCCTCCTACACAATATCACAAACCTCCATCCATAGTTGTTTAGGCACTCTGTCTATCCGATCTAATCCCCTGAATCTATTTGTCACTTCTACTGTAAAATCATAAGGAAATTGATTTAAGTCATACCTGAATGATCTAATGGTTTTCCTTACTTTCTTTAACTTAAGTCTGAATTTTATAATAAGGATTCATGATCTGAGCCACAGTCAGCTTCCAGTCTTGTTTTGGATGACGGTATAGAGCTTCTCCATCTTCAGCTGCAAGGAATATAATCAAGCTGATTTTTTTTTATTGAGCATCTGTTGATGTCCGTGTATAGAGTCTTCTCTTGTGTTGTTTGATGAGGGTGTTTGCTTTGACCAGTGCATTATCTTGGCAAAAGTGTGAGCCTTGGCCCAGTTTCATTCTTTACTTCAAGGCCAAACTTGCCTGTTATTCCAAGTATCTCTTGAAAAAGTCCTTTTTGGGTGTTAGTGCTGGAAGGTCTTATGGTCATCCTAGAACCATTCACCTTCAGCTTCTTTGGCATTGGTGTTAGGGTTATAGACTTGGATTGCTATGATATTGAAATTTTTTTGCCTTGGAAATGAACAGATATCATTGTTTCATTTTGAGATTGCACCCAAGTAATGCATTTTAGACTCTTTTGTTGACTATGAGGACTACTCCATTTCTTTAAGGGATTATTGCCCACTGTAGTAGATATAATGGTCATTTGAATTAGATTCACCCATTCTAGTCCATTTTAGTTCACTGACTCATAAAATGTCTATATTCACTCTTGCCATCTCCTGCTTGACCACTTGCCATTTACCTTTATTAATGGACCTAACATTCCAGGTTTCTATGCAATATTGTTCTTTACAGCATTTGGCTTTACTTCCATCACCAGACACAAAACAACTGGCCATTGTTTTCACTTTGGCTCCATCTCTTTCTTCATTCTTTTTGAAGTTATTTCTCCACTCTTTTCCAGTAGCATATTGGGCATGTACCTACCTGGGGAGTTCATCTTTCAGTGTCATATATTTTTGCCTTTTCATACTGTTCATGGGGTTCTCAAGGCAAGAATACTGAAGCAGTTTGCCATTCGCTTCTCCAGTGGACCACGTTTTGTCAGAACTCTCTGCTATGACCTGTCTGTTTTGGGTGGCCCTACAGAGCACAGCTCATATTTTTGTTGAGTTAGACAAGATCATGGTCCATGTGATCAGTTTTGTTAGGTCCTGTGACTGTGTTTTTCATTCTGAAAATAAACAGAAATGAACTGCAATGAACAGAAATGAACTCCCCAGGTAGATAGGTGCCCAATATGCTACTGGAAAAGAGTGGAGAAACAACTTCAAAAAGAATGAAGAAAGAGATGGAGCCAAAGTGAAAACAATGGCCAGTTGTTTTGTGTCTGGTGATGGAAGTAAAGCCATCATTGTCATTCTGCCCAATGATGAATAGGATAAGAGGCTTATGGAAGAAACTGATGGGAGAGGCTGACCGTGGGGGAAACTGGTTCTTGTTCTGATCTTCAGTAAAACTTCAATCTAATTTTCTGTTGATGGATGGGGCTGTGTTCCCTCCCTATTGTTCATCCTAAGACCTCCACCACAGACTCCTGGATACTTACCTGGATATCCATCAGAGACTTCTGGATATTTACAGGCAAGCCCAACTCAGTGTCCTGTGTGGACACTGCTTCTTTCTCCTGGCTCCTGGTGCACACAAGGTTTTGCTTGTGACCTCCAAGAGTCTGTTTCCACCATATTGTATGTTCTACCTTAATGGCTTTAAGTTGGGCAACTATATAGTCCTCAAGAATGGTAGGTTCTGCAGCCAAAGAGGCCACAGTGCTGGCCTTGGACTCTGTGTTCCTGTTGAACAGAGCCTGGCCCTGCTCCATGCCAGTTCCACTGCCACTGCCTCTCAACACTGCCATCTTATAACCAAGAGCCAGTCCCTTACTGTGGTAAGGTTGCATGTCTTCCTCCAGGACAAGTAGGTACCACAAAGAATGCACTGTCAAAGACTATCTTATCAGGAATCTTCTCAGGGAATCCTGAACAGAAAGATATTCTGAAGATATTTTGGCATCGATCCCTGGGATAGGATCTGAAGAGGTTTGTACAAGGTCACTATTTAATTGGAAATTCCCAGGAATCCAATAAAATATAAGACAAACATTGTCTTTTATGGTCTGCAATACAGTGTGAATGCTTATGCCCTCCTATAGGATATGTCCGTCTAGTCAAAGCTCTGACTTTTCCTGTGGTCATGTATGGATGTGAGAGTTGGACTGTGAAGAAGGCTGAGCACCGAAGAATTGATGCTTTTGAACTGTGGTGTTGGAGAAGACTCTTGAGAGTCCCTTGGACTGCAAGGAGATCTAACCAGTCCATTCTGAAGGAGATCAGCCCTGGATTTCTTTGGAAGGAATGATGCTAAAGCTTAAACTCCAGTACTTTGGCCACCTCATGTGAAGAGTTGACTCATTGCAAAAGACTCTGATGCTGGGAGGGATTGGGGGCAGGAGGAGAAGGGGACGACCGAGGATGAGATGGCTGGATGGCATCACAGACTCGATGAATGTGAGTCTGAGTGAACTCCGGGAGGTGTTGATGGACAGGGAGGCCTGGCGTGCTGCGGTTCATGGGGTAGCAAAGAGTCAGACATGACTGAGCAACTGAATTGAACTGATAGGACACATGTTGGAATTCATGCGCCAGTTTGATGGTATTAGCAGGTGATTAAATCATAAGGGCAGAGCCTTTAGGAATGAAATTGATGCCCTTATAAGAGGCCTGGGAGATCTCTTACCCCTCCAACATGTGAAAACAAAATGAGAAGTCAGAATCTGAAACTTGGAAGAGGATTATCACCAGAATCTAACCACCTTGGTCTTGGACACCCATCCCATAGAATTGTGAGAGATAAATTTCTGGAATTTATAAACCATTCAGCCTATCGTTTTGTTATATCAGCCAGAATCAATGAAGAAGATCAGTACCAAGAATCAGTGTTGTTTCAGTAACCAGTCCTAAAAATGAAGCACCTTTGGAATGGCAGAGGCTGAAAGAGTTTGGAGATGTATGTTAGAAGAGTCTACCTTGTGAAAGGACTTCAAAAACAATTCTGTTGAAGGCCCCAAAGGGAAAGAGCAGTGATGTGGAAAAAAGCCTCAATATTCAAAGAGAAAGTATAGGTGGTCATGAACAGAATGTTGGTAGAGATATGAGTGGTGAAGGCGATTTTGATGAATTCCTGGATGGAAATGAGGAAAGTGCTATTGTACAAAAGGGAAATTATACTGGATATAGAGGATAAGTCATTGGTGTTTTGCAGTAACAGAAAACATGGCTGCAATTGTGTTTGTGTTCTGGCGTTTGTGAAAGGTAGAACTTGTGAGCAATGTGATCAGATGCTTGATTGAAACTCTTTCTAAGAAATGCATTGAAGGGTTCTTGGCTTGTTTTCTCTTGAATGCTTACAGTAAAATATGACTAGACAAGTGACTTAAAGATAAATTTTTCTTTCATCAAAATTGAAACAAAATTTAAAAAATTTAAAAATTCCCACACTGTAAAAAGTGAGAAAGCATGGTGGGAAAAGAACCCAAAAGGTGCAGTCAAGTTGTCCCTTTGATAAGGATACCAGTGAGGGTGCAAACCATGGGCTTTCTCAGCCACCATAAAGAAAAACATCCAGTTTTAACTGAAGGGGAAAGAAGTAGGAAGGGACAAAATGCTAAATTTTACAAGATGGTGCCATAGAGCTGATCAGCTATTACCAAGTGATATTCTTTAAGACAAAGAAATAAACAATCCCCAAGGGGATCCAGAGATCATTAGGGCTGCCTTCTTCTGCTGGTTTCAAAGTAGAAGAGTACCCCTCAGATTTCAGCAGTCCTTAGTGTCCCCTAGCTCCACCCCAGGGATTGGGGGTTATCTAACCCACCTAGGTTCTGAAGGATTGATCTGTCTGGAGCTGTGGTTTCAAGATCCAGCCAGATAGACTCCTCCAGGGCAATGACCAATGGAGATATGGGGATGGAGCCACTCCCACAACCTCTGGCTCACCAGCATGCAATTCACGTCTGGGAGAGCACTCAATCTGGATTTGATGGTAGAATCAAAAGTCTACTTGGATTCAACCACGTCATTAGAACTGATTCAGATGAGTTCATTTTTATAGCTGAATAATATTCTATTGTGTATATATACCACAACTTCCTTATCCATTAATCTGCTGATGGACATCTAGGTTGATTCCACAATCTAGCTATTGTAAACAGTGCTGCAATGAACGTTGGGATACATGTGTCTCTTTCAATTCTGGTTTGCTTGGGGGCATATGCACAACAGTGGGACTGCTGGTTTGTGTGGTTTTCTATTCCTAGTTTTAAAAGGAATGTCCATACCATTCTCCATAGAAGTTGTATCAGTTTGCATTCCCACCAACAGTGTAAGAAGGTACCCTTTTCTCCAAACTCTCTCTAGACTATTTTAGAGTAAAGTAAATCAGAAAGAGAAAGGCAAATATCATATATTAACACATATTTGTGGAACCTAGAAACATGGTACAGATGATCTTATGTGTAGGGTAGCAAAGGAGACACAGACATAAAGAACATACTTTTGGACACAGTGAGGGAAGGAGAAGGTGGCATGATTTGAGAGAATATAATTGAATCACATACATTACTATATGTAAAACAGATAGCCAGTGAGAGTTTGAAGTATGAGGCAGGGTACCCAAAGCCAGTGGCAGAGCTAGCTCTGTGCAAACCTGGAAGGATGGAGTGGGGAAGGAGGTAAGAAAGAGTTCAGGGAGGGAGGGGGCACATGTACATCTATGGTGAGTTCATGTTGATGCATGGCAAAAACCATCACAATATTGTAAAGCAATTATTCTCCAATTAAAGCAATAATTTAAAAAGTCTACCTAGAGAATATAACTATAGGGCTATTAGAATGGAGGAATGGTTTAAGTCATCCATACATTCATTAATAATTTTTAAGTTTTAAGTACTTAATATATAATGCTGCTGCTGCTGCTGCTAAGTAGTTTCAGTCGTGCCTGACTCTGTGCGAATCCATAGATGGCAGCCTACCAGGCTCCCGCGTCCCTGGGATGCTGTAAGCAGGAACACTGGAGTGGATTGCCATTTCCATCTCCAATGCTTGAAAGTGAAAAGTGAAAGTGAAGTCGCTCAGTCGTGTCCGACTCTTAGTGACCCCATGGACTGCAGCCCACCAGGCTCTTCTGTCCATGGGATTGTCCAGGCAAAAGTACTGGAGTGGGGTGCCATTGCCTTCTCCATGATATGTAGCAGTAAACAAACAAACAAACAAACACTTAGCTTATAATCTAAATAGGAAAACTACCATTAATTAAATGATCCTTCAAAAAATGGATAATTATAGCTGTGTTAAGCATTTGATTGAGACGTTTATTCAAGAGAACTGTTAGTCAAGGGAACAATAATTTAACTGATATATGAAGAAAATCAAACTATTAGCTAGGAATTAAAAAGGAAGACAATATTCTAAGAAGAAGAAAAAGCAAATAAATGTTTTTTGAAGAGAGGAAAGGAAGAAAAGAAGTGGGTATATACATGGGAGTACACGGATGATGATTGTTAAGATATAAAGCTAAGTGGGTGCTGTGATCTTCTGAGCAGGTTTGTGGTGTTTTGTCACTTATTTTTTGAATTCTTGTTGTGGTTGTTCAGTTGCCCAAGGACTACAGCACGCCAGACATCTTTGTCCCTCACTGTCTTCTGAAGTTTGCCCAAGTTCATGCCCATTATATCAGTGATACCATCCAACCATCTTATCCCTTTTCTCCTTATGGCCTCAATTTTTCCTAGCATCAGGAAATTTTCCAATGAGTCAGCTGTTTGCATCAGATGTACAAAATACTGGAGTTTCAGTTTCTACATCAGTCCTTCCAATGAGTATTTGGGTTGATTTCCCTTATGATTGACTGGTTTGATCTTGCTGCGCGAAAAACTCTCAGGAGTCTTCTCCAGCATAACAGTTTAAAGACATCAATTCTTAAGCACTCTGTTGATTTTTAATTATTTCAGCAATAAAAATCAACTAAGATGTTAAAGCAAGTGTTCTGCATGAACAGGTGAACATTCTAATAAATTTCCCCAAGCGGATGACATGCAATATAAATGTAGTACCTCATACAAGTGTTCACATTACAGTATTGTTAGTAGGTATGCAGAAGAATATTTGAACTAATTGCATGTTTTGGAGGTGAAAAAATAAGGTTATAGTATATTAAAAATTATAGGGACTTTCCTGGTGTGCTAGTGGTTGGAATTCCCTCCTTCCATTTCAAGAGGCACAGGTTCAATCCCTGGTTGGGAACCTAAGATCCCACATGTCATGCAGTGCAGACAATGTAAACTAATACATAAAAAATTAAAAATACTTTAAAAAACAGGGGGAAATATTTGGGGTCCTGGCTAGTGCAAAAGAAGTTAACTGAGATGAAAGACTGGGATAATGTCTCACTGAAAACTGTAGTATGTTCTGAGAGACAGGGGAGCACTAGCTACAGGGAAGCAGGCTGTCTTTTGTCTGCTTTATGCATCTGGACAACTAGGGTCCACCAAGCTTGGTGCCCATCTGCTAAGGGTCTTGCCATCATCTGGCTTCATCACTTCTGTCCTCTGATTCTTCATCTTTCTTAGAGCGTTGCTCTGTGTTGACCACTTGTCATTGGATCCTTAATGAACATTAGTCATGAACCTTGTGGATCATGTTTCTAGTCTAACACATGACCAGGTCTTCCTTCTGATTCTTTAATGTCTTTGATAATGACTCATATAAATGATTTTTTATACCTTCCTTACACCTCTGTCCACCTGACATAACTTTTCACTTGGTTTTCTCCTCAAATACATTATTCGATTGCTTTCAATAAACTATTCATCAGTTTAATGTAAAAAAATTCTTAATATTTACAGTGACAAACAGATGTAGTCACTGGACTACACTATAAACAAAACAGAAAGTATTAATATTATAGTGTATTGGTGTAGATAAAAAATTAACAAGACAATAAGTTAAGTAGTATGCTTGATAATGATAAAAATATATGCCAAAAAAGTAAAACAAGAGATAAGGTTTGTTCAAGTGGGAGCTTGAAATTTCAAATAGGTTAAAAAATTGCAGTGGGTTCTCACACAAGACCTAAGATTATACATATTTACAAGTGATTCTAAAATATGAAAGACAAATATTTTATTTAATTTTTTAAATAATAAATTTAAATTTTCTATATTTACTTTTAAAATCTTAATTTTTAAGAAAAAACAGATTTAATATATAGATTTGATTGTGGTTATTGATATTTTAGAAAACAAGGAACACCTAGGTTCTTTGGAAATTAAGAAAGTAACATGTGGCTTCCTGTTTTACGCAGAGGTTGTGGTGGTCCTAGAAGCTCCTAGACCATTACCATTGAGCAATGTTTTACTTATTCACTTTCTTTAATTTCTATTTCTATCTAGTGTACATCTAACTCAAGAAAATGAACTATGCTTTTTTTTTTTTAAATTTATTGAAATATAGTTGATTTACAGTGTTGTGTTAGTTTCAGGTGTACAGCAAAGTGATTCAGTTGTATATACAATTTATATATATATATATATATATATTCTTTTTCTTACATTCTCTTCCATTATAGGTTATTAAGAGACATTGAATATAACTCCCTGTGCTACACAGTAGGTCCTGTTGATTATCTATTTTATTTATAACAGTGT
>SJYT01061968.1:65275-161835 GCA_006410635.1 Cephalophus harveyi
GAAGACTCTTGAGAGTCCCTTGGACTGCAAGGAGATCCAACCAGTCCATTCTGAAGGAGATCAACCCTGGGATTTCTTTGGAAGGAATGATGCTAAAGCTGAAACTCCAGTACTTTGGCCACCTCATGAGAAGAGTTGACTCATTGGAAAAGACTCTGATGCTGGGAGGGATTGGGGGCAGGAGGAGAAGGGGACGACCGAGGATGAGATGGCTGGATGGCATCACTGACTCGATGGATGTGAGTCTGAGTGAACTCCGAGAGATGGTGATGAACAGGGAGGCCTGGCGTGCTGCGATTCATGGGGTCGCAAAGAGTCGGACACGACTGAGCGACTGAACTGAACTGAACTGAAACACATTATTGCAATGTCTTTGAAAAACCTTATATAAATTCTGATTTTTAATATTTCTTATTCTGTCCTATGTATGATTAACAACACATAATTTGGACTCTTTAACTTTTGCGTAAAGGACAGAAAGGTTACTTCAACAAGGTTTTTTGAAATCTAAAAAGTCATCTTACTGTGCTCTAATAAATCTCAGCCTCATGGAAACACCTCAGGGATATTGGAAATTCTAGTAGAAATGCTGCTCTCCATCATTACAGAGTTGTACTCGACAGATTAAAGAAGCATATTAAAACACAATGAAACAAGGGTAAAATGAATGTTTCACACAAATAAAAGCAAACCTAGAGAAGATAATATGGCAGAAAACACTCTCAAAACTTGCACATTTCTTTCATTAAGACTGTCAGATAAATTTTCACTGAGATGTTTCTTTTTGTTTTGGTTTCTGAGTTAAAATAAGTTTCATCTGTTCAATTGTTGGTTTTCTCCTTGGATTTAAAATGCAACCTAACCAGTTTTCTATATTTTTGCATTAAGTGCTTACATTTAGGAATTACAGACAACATATGAGAAGAAGCCTCCATATGGAAGTATAAATAATTCATGGGTTGTGTGTTTTGTACTGTCTCATAGGGAATATAAACTTGGCACTCTTCAAGGTGAGCATCATGATTAATTATTGTTAAAATGTTAAATGAGAGGCTTTTTTTTTTTTTTTTTTCTCTTTTTTTCTGAAAAAGCAATGCATGTGCAGAGAAATTATTTGGGTAGCTTGTCCCTCTGTGTATTTGGATGGATTGACTAAAGGGGCATAATTCCTTTTAGATACTGATACATAGGAAATGAGAGTGATGGGGAGTCCATGCAGCCAGTGGAGCCTGTGTGTTAGGGATACATCCTTAGTCAATCTGAACAGCTACAGAGATAATAGAATGCAACACCGGAGCTATGATAGAGGTTGATGGGTTGTTGAACTGCAGGAGATATTCTAGAGAGAGACTTTGCATGATTAATAAACAGTAAGAGCTTTTCTCCTGATATTAACCCTCTAAAATTGTATTTCTGAAATGTCATGGTTCAGCATTTTAATGCATTTTAAAGTTGTATTTTTAACAGCCCTGTGTATGTAATAGCATGTTTAAACAAATGATTTTCATTATAGTTTTCTTGGATCCCTGTATTTAGGAAACCCAAAGAATGATATACAATTTAAATAATTTCTTTATTTACTTTGTGATGATCAGATTTGTGCAACATAAGCCTATTCATATTATCCTAAAATAGATGTTTTTCTTTTAAATTATTTTGATGAACAGCTAGAAAATAGAAGACTTTTAGGGCATTACAATTATTCTACTCTGTAGCACAATGGTAGATACATATCATTACACATTTGTTAAAATCTACAGAAGGTACCCCTTCATGGATAACAGCCTTGTCATAATGAAGGGGCTGGTATAACTCAATGAAGCTATGAACCATGAAACCCAAAATAGACTGCTCCAGCCATTCAGGGCCAACCAAAATGCCATAATGAAGAGTTCTGACAAAACATGGTCCATTGGAGGAAGAAATGTAAGTTAAAGGTAAAAGCAGAATCTGATGCTGTAATAACAAAACAAAAAATAAAAAAATAAAAACAATGTTGCATATTGTTAAGTCCATGAATCAAAGTAAATTAGATGTGGTCAAACAGGAGACAGCAAGAGTGAACATTGACATCCTAGAAATCAGTGAACTAAAGTGGATAGAAATGGGAAATTTTAATTTGGATGACTATTATGTCTACTACTGTGGGCAAGAATCCCTTAGACGAAATGGAGTAGCCCTCAGAGTCAACAAAAGAGTCTGAAATGCAGCACTTGGTTGCAGTCTCAAAAATGCCAGGATGATCTTGGTTCATTAAAAGGCAAAACATTTACAAGGCAAAACAAGTATCCAAGTTTGGTGCTGAAAAAGCTGAACTTGACTGGTTCTATGAATAACTACAAGTCTTTTCTAGCATTAACACTGAAAAAAAGTGTCCTTGACATCATAGAGGATTGGAATGCAGAAGTAGGAAGTCAAAAGATACCCAGAGTAACTGGTAAGTTTGGCCTTGGTATACAAAATGAAGCAGGGCAAAAGTTGACAGAGCTTTTCAAGAGAAGACACTGGTCATAACAAACACCCCCTTCCAATGACACAAGAGATAACTGTACACATGGGCATCATCAAATAGTTAATTTCAAATCAGATTGATTATATTCTTTGCAGCTAAAGATGTAAAAGCTCTATACAATTCATGTGGAGCTGACGGTGTCTCGGATCATGAACTCCTTATCGCAAAATTCAGACTTAAATTGAAGAAAGAAGGGGAAATAACTAGACCTATCAAGTTTGGCCTAAATCAAATCTCCTATGATTAGATGGTGTAGATGATGAATAGATTCAAGTGATTAAATTGAATAGACAGAGTATTTGAAGAACTATGGACTGATATTTGTAACATTGTATGGGAGGTGGTAATCAAAACCATCCACAAGAAAAAAGAACTACAAGAAGGCAAACTGGTTGTCTGAGGATGTTTTAAAAATGGCTTAGGGAAGAAGAAAGGTGAAAGACAATAGAGAAAGGGAAAGAAGTATAAAACTAAGTGCGGAGTTCCAGAGAATAGCAAGAAAGGAAAAGAAGGTCCTCTTAAATGAACAATGCAAAAAAAAAAAAAAAAAATAGAGGAAAACAATAGAATGGGAAAGAATAGAAATATCTTCAAGAAAATCATAGATACCTAGGAAACATTTTAAGCAAGGATGGGCTCTATAAAGGACAGAAATGATACAGACGTAACAGAAGTAGAAATGATTAAGAAGAGGTGGCAAGAATATACAAAACTCTACAAAAAAGGTCTTAATAACCAGGATAATCAGGGTGATGTGGCCACTCATCTAGAGCCAGATACCCTTGAGTGAGAAGTCAAGTGGATCTTAGGAAACATTACTGGGATAAAGATAAGGGAAGTGATGGAATTCCAGCTGAACTACTTCAAATCCTAAAAGATGATGCTATTAAAGTGATGCTCTCAACATGTCAGCAAATTTGGAAAACTCAGCAGTGGCCATAGGACTGGAAACGGTCTTTTTTCATTCCAGCTCAAAAGGGCAATGCCAAAGAGTTCTGAGAGGGTAACAGGCAGGAAGGCCAGGGGTCTCCAAATGGAGGAAATAGCCTGCAAGTATCAGACATTTTTATCTCTCTTAAGCAGCAGGAGGAAACAAACTAGTGATATTTTTTCCTTCTCTATACAAATTTAAAAGGAGGTTTCTCTTAAAATTCTGTGTTACCATAATGACACCTGGTTTCACCTGAAGTTAACCAATGCCTTTTTCTTATGGAAATGCTTATCTTAAGCTATGCTAATGTACTATGCATTTACCCCAAACTCTGTCTTCAAGTTGGTTCCGCCTTTTGGGCTCAGAACCTACTTGATAAACCAGTATGTTATACCCTGATATTGTTCCTCTAATCTATGTAAATGAAACTGTTTGTATGGTGATCTGCCCTTCAAGATTCAAGTTAATCATTTTATGGCCCAAGATAAACCATTTGGTGCCAAGATTATCCCAAAATACATCTCATGGGTGAGGGGCCTGGTGCCATTCTGAGTTTTGAGACATTCCTTTCTTTCATTAACAGGCTGCTTGTGACTATATAACATCCAGCTGAAGACTAGCAGGGGGGTACTCTTTCTACCCCCTTCTGATGCCAATGTCAGAAGCTTACTCTATCTCCTTTATACTTTAATAAATCTTTATTACACAAAAGCTCTGAGCGATCAAGCCTCGTCTCTGGCCCCGGATTGAATTCTTCTCCAGGGGCCAAGAATCTCGGTGTCATGATTCAACAACAACCTTTCAGTTCAAACTAAGTTCAAACTATCTTACAATTGTGCTCATTTCATATACTAGTAAATGTAGGCTCAAAATACTTCAAGCTAATCTTTAGCAGTATATGAATCAAGAACTTCCAGATGTACAAGCTGGATTTTAAAATGTCAGAAGGATGAAATCAAATTGCCAAAATCCATTAGATCATAGATAAAGCAAGGAGATTCCAATAAAATATATATTTCTTCTTCATTGACTATGTTAAAAAGTCTTTGTCTGTTGTGGATGACAACAAACTAGAAAATCCTTGAGAAGATGAGAAGACTAGACCACCTTACCTACTTTCTAAGAAAACTGTGTGCCAGTCAAGAAGCAACAGTTAGAAGCGAATGTGAAACAATTGATTGATTCAAAATTGGGAAAGGACTATGACAAGGCTGTATCTTGCTATCCTGTTTATTTAACTTCTAAACAGAGTTGTTGTTTGTTGTTCAGTCACTCAGTCGTATCCAACATTTTGTGACTCCATGGACTACATCACGTCAGGCTCCCCTGTCCTTCACTATTTCCTGGAGCATGCTCAAATTCATGTCTATTGAATTAGCGATGCCATCCAACCATCTCATCCTCTGTCATTCCCTTCTCCTCCTGCCTTCAATCTTTTTCAGCATTAGTGTTTTTTCCAATGCGTCGATTCTTCTCATCAGGTGGCCAAAGTTGGAGCTTTAATTTCAGCATCAGTCCATCAAATGAATATTCTGGGTTGACTTCCTTTAAGATTCACTGGTTGGATCTCCTTGTTGTCCAAGGGACTCTCAAGAGTCTTCTCCAGCACCACAACTTGACAGCATCACTACTTTGGTGCTCAGCCTTTTTTATTGTCCAGCTCTCACATCCAAACATGACTACTGGAAAAATTATAGCTTTGGCTACATGGACATTTAGGCAAAATAATGTCTCTGCTCTTTAATATGCTGTCTAAGTTTGTCATAGCTTTTCTTTTAAGGAGCAAGCTTCTTTTAATTTCATGGCTACAGACAACATCCATAATGATTTTGGAGCCTAAGAAAAACAAAATTTGTCAGAGTACATCATGTGAAGTGTCAGGCTGGGTGAATAACAAGCTGGAATCAAGATTGCTGGGAGAAGTATCAAGAGCCTCAGATATGCAGATGAAACCACTTTAATGACAGAAAGTGAAGAGGAACTAAAGAGCTTCTTGGTGATAGTGAAAATGCTGGCTTAAAATTCAATATTAAAAAAAAATAATGACATCTAGTACCATCACTTTATGGCAAATAGAAGAGGGAAAAGTGGAAGAGTGACAGATTTTATTTTCTTGGTTACCAAAATCACCACAAACAATGACTGTTGTCATAAAATAAAAAAGGGATGAGCTCCTTGTAACGGGCTTTCCTCATAGCTCAGACTGTAAAGAATCTGCCCGCAATGCAGGAGACCTGGGTTCAAGTCCTGGGTCAGAAAGATCCCCTGGAGAAGGAAATGGCAACCCACTCTAGTATTCTTGCCTGGAGAATCCAACGGACAGAGGAGTCTGGCAGGCTACAGTCCATGGAGTTGCAAACTATAGCTTTGGCTATATCAAAATTTTTAGGCAAAATAATGTCTCTGCTCTTTAATATGCTATCTAGGTTTGTCATAGTTTTTCTTTCATGAAGTAAGCATCTTTTAACTGCATGGCTACTGACAGCATCCATAATGATTTTGGAACCCAAGAAAAATAAAGTCTGTCAGAGTACATCATGTGAAGGATTAAAGGAGAGATGACAAACCTAGAGAGTGTATTAAAAAGCAGAGATATCACTTTGATGACAAAGGTTGGTATAGTCAAAGCTATAGTATTTTAGAGTAGTCATTTACACATGTGAGATTTCTACTATAAAGAAGGCTGAGTGCCAATGAATTGATACTTTTGAATTGTGGTGCTGCAGGAGAATCTTAACAGTCCCTTGAACTGCAAGGAGATCAAACCAGTCAATCTAAAAGAAATCACCCCTGAATATTTATTGGAAGAACTGATGCTGAAGTTGAAGCTCCAATACTTTGGCCACCTAATGAAAAGAACCAACTCATTGGACAAGGTTCTGATGTGGAGAAATACTGAAGACAAATGGAGAATGGGGCCAGCAGAGGTGAAATGGTTTTGTAGTATTACCAAATCAATGGACACGAATTTGAGCAAACACCAGGAGAGTGAAGGACAGCAGAGCCTGCTGCAGTCCATGGGATGGCAAACAGTCAGACAAGGCTTAGTGACTAAACAAGCATAGAAGGTACAACACCAGCAGTGAATCCTAATGGAAACTGTGGTCTTTGAATGATAGTTCAATTGCTCAGTCAGGAGTCTTTATGGTCCAACTCTCACATCCATACATGACTACTAGAAAAACCATAGCTTTGACCATATGGATTTTGTTGGCAAAGCAGTTTCTGCTTTTTAATATGCTGTATAGGTTTGTCATAGCTTTTCTTACAAGGGGCAAGCATCTTTTAATTTCAAGACTGCAGTCATCATCTGCAGTGATCTTGGAATACAAGAAAATAAAATCTGTCACTGTTTCCATTATTTCCCCATCTATTTGCCATGAAATGGTGGGACCGGATGCCATTATCTTTTTTTTTTGGAATGTTGAGTTTTAAGCCAACTTTTTCACTCTCCTCTTCCACTTTCATCAAGAAGCTCTTTAGGTCCTCTTTGTTTTCTGCCATAAGGGTGGTATTATCTGCATATCTGAGGTTATTGATATTTCTCCTGGCATTCTTGTGCTTCATCCAGCCCAGCATTTCACATGATGTTCTCTGCATGTAAGTTAAATAGGCAGAGTGATATTATACAGCCTTGACATATCACTTCCCAATTTTGAACCAATCAGTTGTTCCATGTTCGGCTCTACCTGTTGCTTCTTGACCTGCATACAGATTTCTCAGGATGCAAGTAAGGTGGTTCAGTATTTCATCTCTTGAAGAATTTTTTTTCTATGATCCAATGGATGTTGGAAATTTGACCTCTGGTTCCTCTGCCTTTTTTAAGTCCAGTTTGAACATCTGAAAGTTCTCTTAAGGTGATAATGACTTATTAACTAGGTTCATGAATGTCAAAGTGTTAGTCACTCAGTCGTGTCTGACTCTTTACAACCAATGAGCTGCAGTCTGCCAGGATCCTCTGTCCACAGAATTTTTCAGGCAAGGATATTGGAGTGATTTGCCATTTTCTTCTCCAGGGAATCTTCCTGACCCAGGGATGGAACCTGGGTCTCCTGCACTGCAGGCAAATTCTTTACCAGCTGAGCTAAATTGCTTAAAATATACCACTAGTGCAAGATGTTGAGAATGCAGAGGCCATGGGTGTGTGGAGTCAGATAATATACAAGAGATCTCTATAATTTTCACTAAATTTTTCTCTGAACCTAAAACTGCTCCAAAACAATAAAAGCTATTAAAAAGTTTTCCTTATATTTCCCAATGCCCGTTTTGGAGTCTAGAAAATAGGCTAGAATTATAAAATGTACAAATAATTCTCAGACATATACTGTTTATGATAGTTTGCAAAAATGGTTGTAATAATTCTTTTTCTGTGTATACTACACTCTTTTCCAGTATGATATAACCATTTCTCTCAGAAGGAGGGCTTCGCTGGTTGCTCAGTGTTAAAGAATTCACCTGCCAATGCAGGAAAAGTAAGTTTCATCCCTTGATCAGGAAGATCCCCTGGAGAAGAAAATGGCAATGTACTCCAGTATTCTTGCCTGGGAAATCCCTTGAACTGGGGAGCCTGGAGGGCTACAGTGCATGGGGTCACAAAGACTTGGACATTACTGAGCGGCTGAGTACCACCACCTCATCAAAGAGTGAAGTCTAATTTTCCATCCTTGAATCCTGGCCTAATGACATATTTCAATAAATATCAAGACTTAAGTCCCTTCCTGCCTGGAACATAGTAGTAGGGTATGAAGACATCAGGTTTAGCCTTCTAAAGATGAGACCACGTGAAAAGTCAAAGAGTCAGGTGTCACCAAGCTAAGGACTTGTAAGTGATGCTGGGTCATTTAGCTTAAGTCCATTTCAAATGTGACTATAGCCACATAAAGACCCCAGGTAGACCTGCAAGTAGCTGCTCAGATTATCCTTGCCCAAACCTCTGAATCACAAGATCATAAAATAGCAGATAAAATGGTCATCATTTTAAATCTAAGTATGTTTAAACATAAGTTAAGTTTAAACATAAGTATGTTTTGCATATTCAGTAATAGCTGATACATTCCTTGTTGTTGTTAAGTCTAAGTCATGTTCAATACATTCTTTATCAAATTACAGATTAGAGTCCTACAATTAGCCATAAAATCTTGTTTATTTCCATGATGGTTATACACAAGTTAAAGTTCAGATTTTTATATGTTTATACAAATAGCAACTTCTTAGCATAATTCTAGTTATATCATTTTATATTAAAATAATGTATAATGAATTCAAGCACACACATAATAAATAATTTCCAATATTGCTTCTTTCTTCCTTGATCTTCCTAAATTTGCAACTAGAATTAAAAGCAAAATATTCTTGACATATCTTTTTTTTTCAAAAGACTACTTACACATGACTCCAAAACCCTAGAGAATAAAAAAACACAGTGGACAAAACTGGCTTTCAGAAATATTTTTACAGTTTTTTATAGTACAAAGGTTTCTCATACATTTTGAAATATCAGAGAAAATGTATTCATGTGATATATTAATATTTACAATTAGAACTCTGAATATGCTTCATATTTTTACCAGTTTTTTCAAGAGTTAAATTATTTTTTTAATACATTGATATTTAGCTTGACTACTGTACATGGCTGTGTTTAATTAGGAATTTCCTTGTGAACTTGAATTCTCAGTTTGTTATTATTCATTATTCAGTTAGAAACATTTTCCTTTTTTGGGTCATACCAAGTAGCTGGCTGGATCTTAGTTTCCTGACCAAGTACATAGTACTGAAAGTGCTGTGTTCTAACCACTGGGAATTCACCAAGACACTTTCTTTTTATCCAAAGAGAATTGCTTTCTTCATTTAGCTTTTCAGTAATTAGGAGTCTCTACACAGCCTGCCTTTAGCTTGCCTTTAAACATATTACTATTTTTCAGAGACAAGATCTTAATGTTAAGACCCCTGGTTTATGAACAGGTAAACATTGATTTCCTTCACCATTCTGCTGAAGTGATTGGCTACTCTTATATAGTAATCGACACAAACACAAATTATGATGTGATGAAAATGTTATCAATTCTAAACTCAGAAAACCACAAATCTTATTTGAATCTAAGTTTTTCCACTAAATCTATTAACTAGTATATGTTGATATACTAGTTAATAGATTTAGTGGAAGGACTGATGCTGAAGCTGAAGCTCCAATACTTTGGCCACCTGATGCTAAGAACTGACTCACTGGAAAAGACCCTGATGCTGGGAAAGATTGAAGGGTGGAGGAAAAGGGGATGGCAGAGGATAAGACAGTTGGGTGGCATCACCAACTCGATGCACATGAGTTTGAGTAAACTCTAGGAGTTGCTGATGGACAAGGAAGCCTGGCCTGCTGTAGTCCATGGGGTCACAAAGAGTTGGACACAAATGAGCAACTGAACTGAACTGAACTGATGTTGAAAAAATATACTTCAATAATCTGTGATTTCCTTATCTATCAGGCTAGTCCTGATGCCAATTCTGAGGATTTCTGGTAGTCTATATAAATTATCTATACCTGCTATATGCTTATTGGAGAAGGAAATGGCAACCCACTCCAGTGTCCTTGCCTGGAGAATCCCAGGAACGGGGAAGCCTGGTGGGCTTCTGTCTATGGGGTCACACAGAGTCAGACATGACTGAAGCGACTTAGCAGTAGCAGCAGCTATATGCTTATTCAGTGCACCACATTTATTTTAATGATGTTATAACATTGTTCTATCAGCAAGGTCCCAAAGTCCTGTCCAGCATCATCATCAGAATGGATGTGGTTACACTGGGAGGTTTGCTGTAGTTTGATGATGTTCTCTCATGTAGGCTACTCTTCTCAATTTGTTAACTTTTCACAAAATCCCCAAATAAATTGTGCATGGATTAATGGAGCTGATTCAAAGAAAAAGAGTCACAACTCAAGAAATCAGATACTTCCCATAGTTGATGCTTCTCAAGGAGAGAGAAATCTCAATGAACAATGCAATTGACAAGATAGCTTCTCGTGACTCTTTACCCTTTAAACATTTGTATGCATATCACTCTAACAGAAAAGGGAAATTGGGCCAAACCTCCCCCAGAGGCCACCATGGAGAAGACCTGGTGGACAACAGGGCTACTGAAGTAAAAAGGTAAGATAAAACAAATATGGGAAATATATATATAGGACATAATTTAAATAATATAAATTATATTAATATATTTCAATGATTTAACTGAGAATAATAATATAATTTTAAGTAGTGCAATAAAATGAAGAGAGATTAAAAAAAAAAAAAAGAGTGACAGAGGAATAGTGTCTGCTAATTTTCTATTCACATACAATGGGAGTCCATACCTTTAGTTTTAATTTAAGAGAAAAAAAAGATTAAAAAGCAGATTAAATAAATTTATTAATTAGCCATTAGGTTTACTAAAAATAGCTTAAAACCTGTCTCTTATACACATCTGAAGATGTTGCCCTGTTGTAAATACTTGATATAAATTGAAAGTGTACACTTAAAAAAATATCCTCACCATTTTTATAATATTACAATTATTTTAAAAGTGAAACTTGATTTGACATAAATGTATACATATGGAAAAACATATATATGTACATATGTTTTTCCATACATGTACAGGTACAGCCATACTACCCTAAGTTATGCAAATATAAATATATAATACTTATAAAAATATAATTTTGTAAACATGGTTATCTTTCCATATCAGTTTCTATATTTGCAGAGTACTTCATTATATATTATAGCTATAATGTCTTCTAATTTAGTACACAGTACTTTTGCTGGATATTATGTTGTTTCTTTGGGATCATGTATGGATGTGAGAGTTGGACTGTGAAGAAAGCTGAGTGCCGAAGAATTGATGCTTTTGAACTGTGGTGTTGGAGAAGACACTTGAGAGTCCCTTGGACTGCAAGGAGATCCAACCAGTCCGTTCTAAAGGAGATCAGTCCTGGGTGTTCTTTGGAAGGAATAATGCTAAAGCTGAAACTCCAATACTTTGGCCACCTCATATGAAGAGCTGACTCATTGGAAAAGACTGATGCTGGGAGGAATTGGGGGCAGGAGGAGAAGGGGACGACAGAGGATGAGATGGCTGGATGGCATCACTGATTTGATGGATATGAGTTTGGGTGAACTCCGGGAGTTGGTGATGGACAGGGAGACCTGGTGTGCTGCAATTCATGGGGTTGCAAAAAGTTGTACATG
The DNA here is from genome assembly GCA_006410635.1 of Cephalophus harveyi. Classification (NCBI taxonomy): domain Eukaryota; kingdom Metazoa; phylum Chordata; class Mammalia; order Artiodactyla; family Bovidae; genus Cephalophus; species Cephalophus harveyi. The sequence goes on from SJYT01061968.1 coordinate 76,941, forward strand.
ACTGTGCGACTGAACTGAACTGATGTTGTTTCTAACTGATTTTGATAGAAATAACACCATGATATATGCATATTCTTGTATGTATCTTTTCATATGTGACTGGATATTTCCTTGGAGTCCATACCTATAAAGACAATCTTCCAGCGAATGCACTTCCCAAGGCATTTGATACAGGATGCTGAATTACTCACAAAACTGCATGGTTCCTTTCAAAAGGCCATAATCATAGCAAAATTTGTCTGGGATCTGGGTAATTAAGTGGCATATTTGCTCCCAATAAAATATTACATTCACAGCCAGATGATTGGGCATATTTTTAGAGGGTGTAATTGTTCAATTGGAGCAGAAATTCTCTTGCAAGCAGGCACTGGCAGGAGATTCGTGACGTGTACAGAATTTTCCATGTGTAACTCAACTGTGCAAAACTATAGGGGATTTTGTGAGAAAGGGCCAGGAAGAATGATGATTATCCACGTTGCTTTTTGTTTGATTCCTTCTAATATACTTTCTTTTAAAAAACTTTTTATTTTGCATTGGGATATAGCCAGTTAACAATGTTGTGATAGTTTCAGGTGAACAGTGAAGGGACTCAGTGATACATATACATCCTTTCTCCTTATTATTATGTTTTTTTAATTTTAGAACTACCTACTCCTTTCAGCTTAGCTTCTATGAACAGATTTTCTGCTGAAGTTTTACATGGCAAAGATGCAGATTACAAAGGAAGTATCTTCCCCAAACTGTTTTTTGTTGCTTCTCATGACTTTATCAATTCAATATATATTTCTTGTGCAACTGATAGATGACAGGCACTTCTACAGGCCTAGTGGAGACAGCCATGCCTACAAACATTTATAGGTATATGTTTTAGAGGAGGTAGACAATTCTACTTATTCCAAGTAGATATAAATATATAATATAATGGTAGTTAATGATAAGTACTATGAAGATATAAAGTGAGCAGTGGTGAGGCGGGTGAAGAGGCAAGGGGATGACTATTTCAGATATCTAAAATAGATAACTAATAAGAGTGTGGGAGACCTGGGTTCGATCCCTGGGTCGGGAAGGTCCTCTGGAGAAGGAAATGGCAACCCACTCCAGTGCCCTTGCCTGGAAAATCCCATGGACGGAGGAGTGTGGTAGACTACAGTCCATGGGGTCGCAAAGAGTCGGACACGACTGAGCAACCTCACAGTCACAGTCAATAAGAACCTACTCTATGGCACAGAGAACTCAACTCTATAATCTGTAATGATTTAAATGGGATTAGAATCTGAAAAAGAGTGTTGTGCACACACACATATATAATGGAAACCCTCTCCAGTGTTCTTGTCTGGAAAATTCCACGGGCAGAGGAGCCTGGTTGACTACAGTTCATGGGGTTGCAAAGAGACGCTCAGTCATATGAGTGACTGAGCATAGCACATATACATACATATATATGTGTAATTGATTCACTTTACTGTACAGCACAAAGCAAACATAACTTGGTAAATCAACTATGCTCCAACAAAGAATATTATTCCAGGGAAATTATATAATCAACTAATTAAAAAAGAAGGACAGATAAAACCTTTTGAGCAGAATTGAAATGATGGAACAAGCCTTGCAGGTATCTGGAGGAAGATCATCACAGATAGAAGGAAGAACAAGTACAAAAGTCCTAAGATCAGAAGATGCTTGGCAATTAGGAAGAGGAAGGAGGTCAGTGTGGCAGGAGCAGGGTGAGCAAGAAGGACACAGGTAGGAAAAGAAGTTGGGGAGATAGACAAATATTTTGGGTAATGTATGGCGTTATGAGATACAGTGAGAACTACACAGCGTCTCCAATTTTGAATCATTACAGCCACTTGTTCAGCAAATAGCTTAAAACTTCTGCTTCATCCCAGAGCCCTGGCTAGACACCGGGTATGTAAGGTGAAGGCAGGCAGGGCTCTCACTGAGTGAACATTCCAGGGTGAAGTGACCTCCCTGCTTGCACACCCCTGGCCCTGAGCTCCTTTGTAGTTGTCTTTGTTGTTGTGGTTGTTCAGTCACCCAGACATGTCCAACTCTGCACGACCCCCTGGACTGCAGCACACCAGGCCTCCCTGCCCCTCACCATCTCCCAGAGTTTGCCCAAGTTCATGTTCATTGCATCAGTGATGCCGTCCAGCTGTCTCATCCTCTGATGCCCTCTTCTTCTGCCCTCAATCTTTCCCAGCATCAATGAGTCGTCTGTGCGCATCAGATGACCAAAATACTGGAGCTTCAGCATCAGTCCTTCCAGTGAGTAGTCAGTGTTGATCTCCCTTAAGATTGACTGGTTTAATCTTCTTGCTGTCCAAGGGACTTTCAGGAGTCTTCTCCGGCATCACAGTTCAAAGGCATCAATTCTTTGACATTCTGCCTTCTTTACAGTCCAGCTCTTACAATCATGCGTGACTACTGGGAAGATCACAGCCCTAACTATATGGACCTTTGTCTTACCTCCTCCTAAACTACTGTCTTAGTTTGGATAAACTTGGACCACATCTCTTGTCCTGTTCTAATTGTGACATTTTTGCTGCTCTTCATACTATCAGTTCCTTCTACATGGGTCACAGATAAGATGTCTGATGATGAGACAAGGTCACCCGCTTGTCTGCTTCATTGCCAAATATCTTTGAATTGAAATTAATAACAAGTGTTTAGAATGAATGAGAATTATGAACATTTACATCTTTTTCTCTGCAGTCACAGAGGCAATTGTGGTTTATTTATGTTGATAGGGCTGTCATGGGTAAGGAAGACGGCATTAGAGCTCAGTAAGAGTTCACCTTGTAGTTGTTTACCCCCTAAGTTGTGTCCGACTGTGTTGTAACCCCATGGACTGCAAACCATCAGGGTCCTCTGCCCACGGAATTTTCCAGACAAGAATACTGCAGTGGGTTGCCATTTCCTTCTCCAGGGGACCTTCCTGACCCAGGTATCAAACCTGTATCTCCTGCATTGGCAGGTGGATTCTTCACTGCCGAGCCACTGGGAATAACCACCAGGGAATAATTCACCCATACAGCTGCAATATAGAAACCAGTTTATTTTTAATAAAACAATATTTTTCATTTAGTAGCCTTCACACATCATTTTACTGTTGCACGCATTAAGTTACTGTGCCCTGTGCTCAGTCATGGCTGACTCTGCAACCCCATGGACTGTAGTACGCCAGGCTCCTCTGTCCATGGAATTCTCCAGGCAAGAATACTGGAGTGAGTTGCTATTTCCTATTCCAGGGGATCTTCTGGACACAAGGATCTACTGAACCAGAGTCTCGCATTTCCTGCATTGGAAGGCAGATTCTTTACCACTGAGCCACCTTTATTTAGAAATTAAATGTTAAGTCATCTGCTCACCCACCCCCCAAAGGACTGGGGACCCCATTTTTTCATCTGTTTCTTTTCATTCAGCTCTCTGTCTGGAACAGGCTTTCACCACATTCATGGCAGTGAACATAATACCGCAAAAGGAATAATTAATGTCTGGCTTCCTGCTTTTGAAATGTTCTGGGCCTAACTGGACTGTAGTGAAAAGATTAGAATGTTATGAAAAGCTCACTAGAAATCTGCAAGACCTGGAAGACGGGGTGGGGCAGGAAAGAGTGGGCACAGCAATTTGGATTACGGGTGCTTTTGCTACTTCTTTTGTCAGTTGTGAGTCTCACTTGCTGGTAAATACTTAGAAATTATATGTGTTTTTGTTTCCCCTTTAAATGGTACATTCACTGGAGGAAAGAACAGTTTCTGCTATGGCTTTGTGTGGGTGGGTGACAAATGATACATAACGGAGGAAAATGATTCTTCTTTGAATCTGTTCACAGAAATACAGAGAACAATCTGAGAAATCCAGGGCATGTGGCTTCCTGCTCATTCTAAGGGCATTTGCCATATGTGTCCAATATCTCAATTATCTCCATGACTCCAGAATTTCAGTTATTGTTTCAAGTGGCTTGCCAACATACCCCACTGGAAAGCTCTTACGCTCTGGTCTAAGTGCTGTGTGCTTTAGGGTGATTGTCAGAGTATATGGGTTTGATTGCAAAGGATCCTCATCTCCAAGGTAACACCGACATTCCTATTGGCTGGGAACAGTTTGTCTTCCCTGTTTGGGTCTTTGTGCTATTTGAAAAGCATCATAGGAGCAAATTTACTTGAGAAGGTTCAGAGTCCAGGAAATGGAAGAGGCGGCACTGTTCTCAACTACCCTGTGTGCGTGTTGTGTATAGCTTGTACCTGCTGAGTGACCCAGGACATGACCCCAAACCTTGTTCTTGTTAAGACTGACTTCTCCTCATTTGATCTCCCCACTTGCACATCCCCAGCACCGAGCTCCTGTGTAATTGTCTTATCTCTACCTAAACCACCATCTTAGTTTGGATAAACGTGCACCACATCTCTTCTCCTGTTTTAATTGTAACAGTTTTTGCTGTTTCTCATACTATGATTGGCTTCCCAGGTGGCTCAGTGGTAAATAATCCACCTGCCAATGCAGGAGACATAAGATATGTGGGTTTAATCTCTGGATCAAGAAGATTCCCATGGAATAGGAAATGGCAACCCACTGCAGTATTCTTGGCTGGAGAATCCCATAGATAGAGGACCCTGGTGGGCTACAGTCTATGGAGTCGCAGAATCAGACACGAATGAGCACACACAGGCAGCATACTATCATTAGATCTTTCTACATGGATCACGGATATCTGATGATGAAACAAGGTCTACCCATTTATCTACTTCATTGCAAAGTATTTTTGAAGTGAAATAAATATAAAATAGTATTCTTTAATTAAAGATTTTTATGTATAAAGTTACAAGGACATACAAGAAAAAGTAAAGTGAAATGGACATAATAGCCTGGGGTGGGGAGAGTAGCATCTTTTTCTTAGGAGTTGGGAGAGGGTGAGGGTAAAGCCTAGATTATTTTTTAAATTTATTTTTAATTGGAGGATAATTGCTTTACAATGTTGTATTGGTTTCTGCTGTGCAACATCGTGAATCAGCCATAAGTATAAACATATCCCATCCTTCTTGAGCCTCCCACCCATCCCCCATCTATCCCCTCTGGGTCATTACAGAGCACCAAGTTGAGGTCCCTGTGTTATACAGCAGCTTCCTGTTTTACACATGGTCGTATGTATATGTCAATTCTACTCTCTCAGTTTGTCCCACCCTCTCCTCTGCACGCTGTGTTCACAAGTATATTCTCTTTGTCTGCATCTGTATGAGCACTATGAAATTTTACATCTATCTCTTTGTAACTTTGCAAAAAATGTAATTGTGTTCTAAAACTCGCACTGTGCTTGTGCTTGGATCTGGGGCTTCAGAGGTGAGAAAGACAAACATAACTTTCCTACCTAGGGGAGAAGGGAGATATGAAACAATCAGTTAGGTAATACAAATAGGCATGCACCTAGAAATGAGGACACAAAAAAGAGGAGTTCCAGAGGAGGTTATTTTTAGATTGAATTTCCTGGAAAGAGGTCCCTGAGTGAAAATTAAACTAAGATTTGAAGTAAGGGGTGGGGAGGTGGGGAAGGGTGCTGGGAAGGGCATTCTGACTATAGGAAGTCCTTCATGGAGACTCATTTTCCTGATCTGAATCACTGAAAGAGAAGCCTCGGGCTGAAGCAAGTTCTCAAAGGGATGGGCATTGCAAGATGTGGTTGGAGCAAGAGATTTGAGCCACATGGTGGAAGATCTTATTTATTACAATGATTATGAGGAGTCATTGCCAGATTTTGAGCAGGGGTTGGGGAACAGGACCAGGTTCCTCTGTCCATGGAAGATTTTCCAGGCAAGAACACTGGAGTGGGTTGCCATTTCCTTCTCCAGGGAATTGTTCTGACCCAGGGATCAAACCCCCACCTCCAGCATTATAGATGGTGTATATATATACATATATGTATGTATATATATATATATGTGTGTGTGTGTGTGTGTGTCTGTGTATATACATATACATACATACATACATGTACAAAGATACATTTACATTACATAAATATATTTTGTGTGTTTTTAGTGTTTTTGTGTTTTAGTCTTTTCTGCATTAAAACATATAGTTAAGGATACACAGAAAATATAAACATTGTTACAAAAGACATCTCAGTAAATGAAGAAATCACAGTACAAAATAACATGAATATAATATTTAAGATAAAACAAAAAATAATATTCATGCATACTTATAACACATGCCATAATTTAGTCCAATAAAGATGCTTGCCAGATGTAAATCTGATTTTGTCTCTGAACTTCATAAAAGACACTGGAAATAAATACAATTAGTTATAGCACAGGTTCTGACATGTAAAGAACACAGACATTGTAACTCCCATTCTTACAATAAAACACACACACACACACAAATTGAAAGTCAAAGACTTTCCTGGACTCATAGGAGACCTGAAATTGCAAGGCAAACCATTTCCAAAATGTGGTGAGACAAGCTCATCCAATCGGGTACACCCAAATTTATATTCCTAAACAGACATCTCTAGCTATAAACTGTCAGATACACTTAAATGTTATTTTTAATGAGTTGGTGAATACTGAGTATGGATTAGCATGAGAATAAGCAACTCTTGAAGGCCAGAGTTTTAGAGAGGGACCTAGAATTCAAGGAATTTTTCCCTCCAATATCCCCACCAGATTTTCGGGGTCAAGATCCAAACCACCCCTTTGAATCATGCTCAGACCATTCTCCTTAATCCAGCATATGCTTCAGGGGGAAAGTCATTCCTGGGATCTTATCCCAGGGGAGGGAGATATACCTCACACTGAAGCTCCCTCTAAAACTTCTCATCTCACGGATGGTAGAGAGGTAAGCCATAGGACGGGAGAATCACTTCCAGAGATAGAAGACCACAGAAAATTTAAGATTTAATCACAAAATTGTTGTCTTTCCTTACCGTGTCTTTTAGACTCACCAGCAGGGCTTAAGTATAATAACAGTAGATTATAGCTAAAAGATTTATAAGAAAAAGACTCTCTGTGAAGCCAACCTAGAAAAACCCAAACTTAAGTGAGGAGACAAGATAAGAGCATGAGAGAATTTTGAGGCACCTGGAACCTACAATTGCACCAAACACTAAACACTGGTCAACTTCTAGCCAGATTGGCAAAAAATAAACAAAACAAACAAAAAAAACAATATAAATATCTCACACTAAAACCATTTTTTATCTCAATTCTTGATTCAACAGCAACTTAAAAGCCACACTAAATTATAACATAGGTTGAAGGTACAGTACAAACATTAGAACCAAAATTCAGATATTTCACATATGCTGGAATTTTCAGACGGGAATTACAAGCAATTATGTTCAATATGCCAAGAGGTCTTATAGAGTAAGTGGAAAATTGAACAACAAATGATTAACCAAAGGAAAGAGATGACTCAAAGAAAGAATCTAAAACAAACATTCAGTTCAGTTCAGTTGCTCAGTCGGGTCTGACTCTTTGCGACCCCATGAATCGCAGCACACCAGGCCTCCCTGTCCATCACCCACTCCCAGAGTTCACTCAGACTCACGTCCGTCAAGTCAGTGATGCCATCCAGCCATATTTTCCTTGGTCGTCCCCTTCTCCTCCTGCCCCCAATCCCTCCCAGCGTCAGAGTCTTTTCCAATGAGCCAACTCTTCACATGAGGTGGCCAAAGTACTGGAGTTTCAGCTTTAGCATCATTCCTTCCAAAGAAATCCCAGGGCTGACCTCCTTCAAAATGGATTGGTTGAATCTCCTTGCAGTCCAAGGGACTCTCAAGAGTTTTCTCCAAAACCACAGTTCAAAAGCATCAATTCTTCAGCACTCATTAGACATGAAAAATATTGCAACAGTAATGAAGAATAATTTTAATGGGCTCTTTAGTAGGCTGAACTCCACCAAAAAAGGCTTAGTGAGGTTAAAAAAAAAAAAATGGCAATAAAACTTAAAAGTTGAAATACAAAGTGAATGACATATGAAAATAAAAGAACAAAATATCAAAGAACTTTGCCAAAATTATGAAAGATGTAACATACGCACGATTAGAAAAGCTGAAGGAAAAGAGAAGAGAAAATGGAGAGGAAGTATTTGAAGTAATAAAGTCAGAATTTTCCAAAATTGATGTGAGACATCAAATCACAGATCCAGGAAACTCAGGGAGCACAGAGAGAAATATAAAAGCATCACTTAGGCATGACTGCATGTTCTATTTAAACTGTATATAATCAAAGACAAAGACAAAGACAAAATCTTGAAAGAAGCCAGAAAAAGAAAAAGAAAAAAACAAAACTGTTGCAAAACAAGGATAAGAATTACATTAAACTTTTAGCAACAAATCTTGCAAGCAAGATAATAATTGAGTAAATTTTTTAAATTATGCAAAGAACAATATCCACAATTCTAGAATACTACATCCAGCAAAACTATTCTTAAAAAATGATACAAACAAACAAAAAATCATTGTAAGCAAAAATACCCTGCCAGAAATGCTAAAAGATCTTCATGAAGAAAGAAAAATGATACAGCTCAGAAACTCATAATGTCATAATGAAAGGAAGAGCATCAAACAGGTATACATTTAAAATGGAATATTACATCTTTCTTATTAATTTACTTAAATTTAGCAGTTTCTTTAGGTAATAGTAGTAATTGTGCATTGGACACTCATGACATATATAAAATAAATGACACTGATGTCATAATGTACAGGGTGGGAAGAACTGAGAATACTCTGTTGAAAAGTGAATATGCTTGCTCAGTCATGTCAAACTCTTTGTGATCCCATGGACTGTAGTCCACAAGCTCCTCTGTCCATGGAATTTTCCAGGCGAGAAATATAGGAGTATATTACCACTTCCTTCTCCAGGGAATCTTCCCAACCCAGGGATCAAACCTGCATCTCTTGTGTTTCCTGCATTGGTAGGCAGATTCTTTACCACTTGGTAAGGTACATGCAAAGAGTTGACTCATTGGAAAAGATTCTGATGCTGGGAAGGAATGGGGGCAGGAGGAGAAGGGGATGACAGAGGATGAGATGGCTGGATGGCATCACAGACTCGATGAATGTGGGTCTGAATGAACTCCAGGAGATGGTGATGGACAGGGAGGCCTGGCATGCTGCAATTCATGGGGTCGCAAAGAGTCATACATGACTGATCGGCTGAACTGAACTGAACTGAACTGAAGGTACATGCAAACAAATAAAGCAGTCTATTTTTATTTGAAAGTGGATTTATATTAGATTCAAAAATATAGCACAGAAAACTCAGCTTAGTGCTCTGTGATGACCTGGAGGGGTAAGATGGGGGGCACCTGTGAAGGAGGTCCAAGAGAGAACTTGGACCAAGCTGCTGCTGCTGCTTAGTCACTTTAGTCGTGTCCAACTCTGTGTGACCCCATGGACTGCAGCCTCCCAGGCTCCTCTGTCCATGAGATTCTCCAGGCAAGAATACTGGAATGAGTTGCCATGCCCTCCTCCAGGGGATCTTCCTGACTCAGAGATGGAACATGGGTCTCCTGCCTTGCAGGCAGAGTCTTTACCACCGAGCCACCAGGGAAGCCCATACATATGCATATGTATAGCTGATTCACTTCGTCTTACAAAAGAAATTAGCACAACATTGTAAAGCAATTATACTACAATAATGTTTTTAGAATATATTTGAAACTTTAAAGCAGATAGTTAACAGCTAAAGTGAATATGCTTAAATGAGGAGATAAAATTAAATCATAAAAACAGTGTAATTAAAATCTAAATTTAGACCTTGGGCAGGCAGCTGTAGGCAGTGGACATGCACTGGGTTACTCCAGCTATCTCCAGACCAGGGGTGAAGGTGTGGTTTGGGAGTGGGCTCATCTTGAGTCTGAGGGACTCCAACCTGACAGCCAGCCCAAGTGCTTGCTCGGAGGAAGAGGGAAAACATGGACATGGTGGCTAGATAAGTGCCAGACTCAAATCCAGGCCAACTGTATGGCAGTCTGAGGTGTTGGAACAGAAGAGGTCCACTCCTCTTGGTGATGACACTGTGCCCTGTACTGGGATGACTGACTTGTAAAGGCTTCCCCCAAGAAACAGCAGAGTCCTTGCATCTTTCAGCCGCTGCTATCCCCAGTACTGAGCCCCTGAGAACTGAAGATGGCCTGGCCCCTTCTCTAGGGCAACACCACCTGTGCAGAGATCCTGCAGCAGTGTTGGTGTGGGGCATGAGGAGCTGGTCAATCAGTTGCAACTGAAAATGTCTGACCATCCAGATGATGAAAAGAAACCACCCCTTCCCCACTGAGGTTGGACAGTAACAACTGGACCCTTTGGCACTCAACTATAGCTCCAAACCCTTTACCCACCCCTGAAGACAAGACAAAGAAAGGCAGACTCCACCCTCTCTTTCCAAGGGCAGGGGATAAGCGTAAAATATAAGTGGCTGAGCACTGAAAAGGGCTAGTTTTGTTCTTTCATCATCACCTTTCTCGAGTAGCCATTTCTTGAACATGGGTTGTTCAGGGCCTTTATATCTACAGCTTTAGAGATTGCATTTTTTCAGAGAATAATGTTTGATTGGCTGATTGTGACTTACAGAAAATGCACTTATACTGTGTTTGCTTTTCACATAACATTGAATTCATAGTGGTAAGCCAAGGGGTGCCATAGCAACAGTACTGTCTTAAATATATGAGTAGTGATTTTCTTTCTGATACATTAATGGAGAATTTATAGTAATCCCTTCCTAACTGCAAGGTGTCTGTACTAGGAATTTGAGGTTAGGTGGATTTACTTCTGTGTATCTTTTTGACAACCATGAAAATTTTGAATCGAGTATATGGAAGTCAGTCTAAGTGCCACATTGCTTTCTCTCTGACTGTATCACAAGGTGGGAAGAAAGGGCTGAGCCATTTGTTCCCTCTCCCATTCTTCCAGTTATTCCATACATAATCATGCCCTGTTCACTGAGTATCCCAATAATGTAGGGCTTTCTTTGTGGCTTAGTGGGTAAAGAACTTGCCAGCAATTAACTGTGTTTGCTTTTCACATAACATTGAATTCATAGTGGTAAGCCAAGGGGTGCCATAGCAACAGTACTGTCTTAAATATATGAGTAGTGATTTTCTTTCTGATACATTAATGGAGAATTTATAGTAATCCCTTCCTAACTGCAAGGTGTCTGTACTAGGAATTTGAGGTTAGGTGGATTTACTTCTGTGTATCTTTTTGACAACCATGAAAATTTTGAATCGAGTATATGGAAGTCAGTCTAAGTGCCACATTGCTTTCTCTCTGACTGTATCACAAGGTGGGAAGAAAGGGCTGAGCCATTTGTTCCCTCTCCCATTCTTCCAGTTATTCCATACATAATCATGCCCTGTTCACTGAGTATCCCAATAATGTAGGGCTTTCTTTGTGGCTTAGTGGGTAAAGAACTTGCCAGCAATTCAAGAGACACAGGAGACTCAGGTGTGATCCCTGTGTTAGGAAGATGCCCTGGAGGAGAAAATGGTAACATACTCAAGCATTCGTGCCTGGGAAGCTCTATGGATAGAGGAGCCTGGCAGGCTACAGTCCATTGGGGTCACAAAGTCAGGCATGTCTGAGCACATGGCATATCACAACAATACATTATCATCTATCCTTGTGTTGTTCATAATACCATTATGTCTGTAAATATAAGACCTGATAGTGAAACCATCACCACTTCACAGAAAACTAAGCCCATATCTTCTCAAAAGAAACAACTGAGAAATTTCCAATACAGTGACATGCAAATAGATAAGCCTGGATGACTCCCTATCATATCCTTAAGGAATGATTTGAACAGGGCTTTCTTGTAGAAGCTCAATAGTACTTAAAAGAATAAAACTCTTAAATTCAAAGTTCTATTGATTCTTCACTGTTTTTTCAGTACTTCAGTGCATTGGCCAATGTGTATCCTCATGGTAAGGTTGTCTTCATAACCAGTGGTGTATTTTAGATCTTCGAGCCCTTGGATCTGTGTTTGATTCAGCCAATTAAGAAGACATGCCAAACTAATGTTTAACTTTGCTGTTCAGGATGTCACAAATGTTTCTTTGTCTGAAGATCCTAGTGCATGAGATTTCTGTGCTGTTCTGTGCTTAGTCACTCAGTTGTATCCAACTCTTTGCAAGTCCAGAGACTGTAGCCCTCCAAGCTCCTCTGTCCATGGGACATCTCCAGGCAAGAATACTGGAGTGAGTTGCAATGCCTTTCTCCAGGGCATGGGATTCCAGTAAGTGTGTGTTAGTCACTCAGTCGTGTCCAACTCTTTGCGACCCTATGAATTAGGGTCTGCCAGGCACCTCTGTCCATGGGAGGTTCTAGACAAGAATTCTGGAGTGGGTAGCCATTCATTTTTCCAGGGGATCTTCCTGACCCAGGGATTGAACCCCAGTCTCCTACTTTGCAGGCAGACTGTTTACCTTCTGAGCCACTAGAGAAGACCCCATGATTCCTACACCATCACTAATGCTATATTCTACATAAAAGAGGTCTTATATAGTATAACACAGCCTGTCCTTAATGTGACCTGGAAGATTTGGCTTGAGATGGTGCAATATCTTTCGGTGATTTCTTCAGAAGACAAACACTCTTTGGATCAAGAAAAACCTGTGGATGAGGATGAACATTCAACACAGGAGTGATCATTGACTGAAGTTGATCTGAACCTGTTGATGCTGATTGAAGTGATTTTCTGGGCTGGAGGATGACTCTCAGGAAGCTCCTGGACTACAGAGATGATTATCATAATTGATGATAAAGATAATTAGGAAATTATGACACTGGAAACAAATGCAATTATAATCAACAGAAAAAAAAAATTAGAACAAGATTAAAACCTCCCCAAGAAAGTAATGAAAAAAAAAAAAAACACTGGGTAGCTTTACATGTAAAATCTTACCTGTCCAAAGATTGAATGACTTAACAGAATTCTATAAAGCAGTGCTACAGTGCCTTCCAAAAAGCTCACATTGGACAGAAACCATCTTCAACAGAACTTAAATCATTAAGTGATGCCATTTAATACCATTGCTGAACAGCTGATAACCTGCCTTTGTACAAAGTTTGGATAATTTAACTGAAATCTATTAAAAGGTGGAGTCTTTTTGTAACACCATGTGCAGAAGATAGTGACCTCAGAAGGGGTTGTGTCATTGAGTAATGCCATTTAAATAGCTGTGCAAATAATTGGATATGACTGAAGTGACTTAGTACAACATGCCTTCAGAAAAACTTTAAAATCTTAATTTGAGATCTATGCAAAAGTGTGAAAGCAAAAGTGTTAGTGTCTCAGTTGTGTCTGACTCTTTGCAACCTCATAAACACTTGCCTGCCAGGCTGCTCTGTCTGTGGGATTCTCCAGCCAAAAATGCTGACGTGGGTAGTCATTCCCTTCTCCAGGGAAACTTCCTGGCCCAAGCATTGAACCTGGGTCTTCCACACTGCAGACAGATTCTTTACCATTTGAGCCACCAAGGAAGCCCATGCAGAAGTGCTAAGGTAGCTTCAAAACAGACCCGAGAAGACAGAAAACATCTTGAAGAGCTGAAGTCATTAAATCATGCCACTGAAACTCACTTACTGGGTAGGGCTAAAGCCCCAAGCAAGTTGTGATCATCTCAGGACTAGATTTAGGTGAAGCCTCTGAAAGCACAAAGACCCATGATTTGAATTAACAGTCCACTTCTGTTCATGGCTTCACTGTAACCCTCAGTATCCATTGCCATAATGCCGGTACATCCTCATCACCTAGGCAACCATCTCAAGACCTAAATGGAAAGTTTACTGACCCTCTCACTTATACTGCTTCAAACTGTGTAAACTCTTATTCTTTTTATATAATGTCTTGTTATTGTTTTGTTTTATTGTGCAAAAATATTTATGAGGGCTTTCAAAACTTCACATGTGGCCTCAGTTCCCCTACTTCGTTTTTTTTTTTTTTTTAAATCACATAAAATTATAATTTCTTCAGCTGAACTCTTCTATCTAGGTGGAGGTCATTCAGAACTTTGACTTTCATAGGTAAGAAGGGATTTCTATTTCTATGTTTATATGTCTTGGTGATTACTTGGATTATACTACAATCAGTCTTGAGTAAATGAAAAGAGCTCTGGGCTAGGGTTCTGGAAACCTGGATTTAAGTCCAGCTCTGCCACTGATTACTGGGACTTTGGGCTAACACTAAGTTTTTTGATTCTCAGTTTCATTACCTGTTTAAATGAAGATAACAAAACCTGGCCTACTCAGAAAAATATTTTTGATAATCAAATTTAATTCTAAATATCAGATTACTATTAAAAGTGACATTAAAAAGCACCAAGTAATTGTGAGGGGTTATTACATCTGTTTCATGCTAGAACTTGCAACTAAGAAACTAGGTTTTAGATTTCTTTTTTTAACTAACTTTCTCCTTAACTGGAATTCAAATGCCTGCTGCTGCTAAGTCGCTTCAGTCATATCCAACTCTGTGCGACCACATAGATGGCAGCCCACCAGGCTCCGCCATCCCTGTGATTCTCCAGGCAAGAGTACTGGAGTGGGTTGCCATTTCCTTCTCCAATGCATGAAAGTAAAAAGCGAAAGTGAAGTCACTCGGTCCTTAGCGACTCCATGGACTACACCCTCCCAGGCTCCTCCGTCCATGGGATTGGCCAGGCAAGAGTACTGGAGTGGGTTGCCATTGCCTTCTCCGATTCAAATGCCAGTTATAGGAAATTTTTAAAAGAAAGTTAAAAATCACCCATTATTTCACAAACCCAAAATAACTAGCTGGGTTGGTATTTTACCTCCTAGCTCTTGTTTTCATCATATAGAAATGTCCTTCAATAATGGAAACTTGGAAAATAAGGGCAAGCAAATGGAAAAAATAAAAATCACCCATATTCACAAAACTCAGAAACAATACTAACATTTTTTAGTGGCTTCCTTCCCATATTCTTTAAATTGTTATATATACATATACCTTTTATATAGTATAAATTATAATACATGCAGTTCATTTGTTTTATTCATTTCAGTTCACTTCAGTCATTCAGCCATGTCCAACTCTTTGCAACCCCATGGACTGCAGCACACTAGGCTTCCCTAAGCATGTTTCAGAGAATGTGGTAAGTTATTTTCAGTTACTGGCGTGTTTATTCTTCTCAACAATCACACTAAACTGTTGCTATTATCATATTCATTTTATATATAAGAAGGTTGAGGTCCAGAGGAAATGATTAGATTGTCCACAGTGACTCAGCCATATAGGTGGAGCTAGTATTCCAAACTAATTGTGACTCCTGAGTCTGTATATCCAAACTGCCAAGTTATAATGTGTCTCCTTAGTTATACAGTTTTATATTCTGCTTATTCACTCAACATTTCATCATGAATATTTCCTTACATTTTAAAAAAGACTTCATAAATATAATTTTTGATGGTGTATATTTCATCATAG
Organism: Cephalophus harveyi; assembly: GCA_006410635.1. Lineage (NCBI taxonomy): Eukaryota > Metazoa > Chordata > Mammalia > Artiodactyla > Bovidae > Cephalophus > Cephalophus harveyi. The sequence continues at coordinate 92,387 of SJYT01061968.1, forward strand.
AGTAATATCATGGTTTATTTAGCTATTTCTTTGGTTGGTTATTTGGGATCCTATCCAAATTTTCATCATAAATAATGTGACATATTCCATTTCTTTATTTAAATGAAAATACTTGCCTTGGTGACAGCAGACATTTTGTTTGTTTGTTTTAAGGCGTCTCTTTTATTGCTACGTTTCATTGACCAAATGGAACCTCAAGAGACAGGTAGAAGAAAAATAAGTAGTAAATATAATATCCATACTGAGGATCTGTCTTTGTTGGAGGCCTTTCCAGGAGCTGAATCTTGGTTTTTAGAGCAAAGTTAAGAGGGTCAGTTTGCCACCATATTATGATTTTTCACCTATGAAAAGTTTTCAGAATTTAAACTAGGGAAAGGACATCTTAAACAAGTAGTTTGGCTTTCTTTTAGGACCCTGTGAAGTGTGAGACTTATTAGGTTTTTCTTTTGTTGGCTACTGAAAAGCCTGGCCCTAAAATGTGCATCTCATGCCTGGCACTTGTAAGGGGAATCTGTGGTATGCATACAATGAGTACTACTTCCCCACAAGCTCTATTTATGTGTCTATATTGTTTTTGTTTTTTTTTTTTAACTTTGACTTTATTAACTTTGATTTTCTGCCACTATCATACTATATTTTTGTGTTTTCTTATAAGTTGCTTTACTTCAATTTTGGAACAAAGTGAGGAATAAACACATGGATGAATAAATGAATACATGAAAAAATATGCAAAAAACTAAAGCTATAAGGCAAAAACAATGAGGAAGACAAATCATCCAGGATTTGGAAATGGAATTGTATCTCTAAAATTAATCAATGTTAAAGTCTTGAAGATAGGAAGAGCATGTGGGGAAGAAGCAGGCCGGGCTATCTTTGTGGAGGGGCCATGACCTGTGTGATGTCCATGTCTTCTGAAATGTGCTTATGAGTCTTCTGTCTTGTGCTGCACTAGAGTGTTAGGTGTGTCAAGGGTTGTGAATGAAGTATAAGGGGCTGTGTCATTAGGGAGAACAATTCATGTGTATTTTGTTTGTGGGGAATCCAGAGATTGGAAACCTGGTGAACCTGTAGATGGAAGTGAAGTATCACCCACCTTCCTGGAGGTATACAAGGAGATAGCTGTATAAATCAAATCAAGAAAAATGGGAGTTGATATGTCACTTACTGATTAGTTCTTAGGTGCTAAACCTGTGACAGGCACTTTTTCTGTATGGCTTCTTTCAATCCTTATGACCACTCTGTATTAACCCCTTTTAAGTGATGAAGCCAGTTAAGCTCAGTGTTTGAGCAGACAGACACATAGCAAATGAGGGAAGTCAGAAATCTCCCAGGTCTTTCTGGCTTCAAACCCTATGCTTGTGCTACTCTATCACACTGCCTTGACACAGGACAAAGGGCTAGGTGGCACTCTGTGTTTCCAGCATCCAAAAGCCAGCAGTGCTTTTGGATGTTTCCTTAAGAATATGGCAGAGTAATATTCCATTGTGTATATGTACCACAGCTTTCTTATCCATTGGTCTGCTGATGGACATCTAGGTTGTTTCCATGTCCTGGCTATTATAAACAGTGCTGCAATGAACATTGGGGTACACGTGTCTCTTTCAATTCTGGTTTCCTTGGTGTGTATTCCCAGCAGTGAGATTGCTGGGTCATAAAGCAGTTCTGTTTCCAGTTTTTTAAGGAATCTCCACACAGTTCTCCATAATGGCTGTACTAGTTTGCATTCCCACCAACAGTGTAAGAGGGTTCCCTTTTCTCCACACCCTCTCCAGCATTTACACAATGGTGTATTAGCCATTAAAAAGAATACATTTGAATTAGTTCTAATGAGATGAATGAAACTGGAGCTGATTATACAGAGTGAAGTAAACCAGAAAGAAAAACACCAATACAGTATACTAACACATACATCCATTCTGAAGGAGATCAGCCCTGGGGTTTCTTTGGAAGCAATGATGCTAAAGCTGAAACTCCAGTACTTTGGCCACCTCATGTGAAGAGTTGACTCATTGGCAAAGACTCTGATGCTGGGAGGGATTGGGGGCAGGAGGAGAAGGGGACGACCGAGGATGAGATGGCTGGATGGCATCATGGACTCGATGGACGTGAGTCTGAGTGAACTCCGGGAGATGGTGATGAACAGGGAGACCTGGCGTGCTGCGATTCATGGGGTTGCAAAGAGTCGGACACGACTGAGCGACTGAACTGAACTGAACACATACATATGGAATTTAAAAAGAAGGTAATGATAACCCTGTATGTGAGACAGCAAAAGAGACACAGATGTATAGAACAGACTTTTGGATTCTGTGGGAGAGGGAGAGGGTGGGATGATTTGGGAGAATGGCATTGAAACATGTATACTATCATGTAAGAAATGAATCACCAGTCTAGGTTTGAAACAGGATACAGGATGCTTGGGGCTGGTGCACTGGGATGACCCAGAGAGATGATAGGGGGAGGGTGGTGGGAGGGGGGTTCAGGATTGGGAACTCATGTACACCCACGGCAGATTCATGTCAATGTATGGCAAAATCAATACAGTATTGTGAAGTAAAATACAGTAAAAAAAAANATTACTCAATATATCTCAAAAATATATTTCATTATCATCAGAGGAATCTGTTTTACACTTGAGCTTGACTCACCTTCCATGAATGTTCATTCAAAGCTATACCTTCCTCACAGGTGAGCAGAAGTGCCAGGGACAGGGTGAGACATGGACTAAGTGACAGAGAGATGTCAAAACATGTCCTGTACTCTTTTACTATATGAGTTTGATTCCTTCTTTCATTGCAAAACACAACTCCGATGGTTTCAAACTTGTCAGATAAGATATCAGTAGTCATAGAAATGTGAAAGATGGGAGAGAATCATGGAAATATTGGCTTTACGAATAATGTTGGTTTTGTTAATTTGAAATCCCAGCTCAGAAAGACAAAGCCTCAAAGACTGAAAGGTGAGTTTTGAAAGGATAGCAATGTTGTATCACATTCCTTGATCTGATCCTTGGTCTATTATTGTTTCCCTTGCTCTATCTTTATTTTTTTAATATAAATTTATTTATTTTAATTGGAGATTAACTACTTTACAATATTGCTGGTTTTGCCATACATCAACATGAATCCACCACAGGTATACACATGCTCCCCATCCTGACCCCCCTCCCTCCTATCTTTATTTTATGTTTATTTTTATAATTGCTGCAACATATATTCTGTCTCTTATACACATCTAGATGTGTATAAGAGACAGACCCCTTTCTATATTACACATATATCAAGGAAAAAGTCTCAAGAACAATGAAAACATTTTGAACTAAATAAAAATATAAGATGGAAATTTTGATAATGCAATGAAATTTATTCTTAGAAGCAAATACAGTAATAAACACACATTTTCTAAACATGGAAATCTAAAATCAATAACTAAACTTTCATTTTAGTGTAGAGAAAGCAAAGAGATTTATGCATAAAGCAAGCAGCTGATAAGGATTAACAAAAATTACACCAGAAATCAATAAACTGCAACACTTGAAACTACAGATAAAATTGGTGAAAGCAAAAGCTATTTGTTTTTTTTTTTTTGAAAAGATCATATAATTGGTAAACATATATCTAGAGTAATAAGGAAAAAACAAGATAAATGACAAAAATTGCCAATATTGAAATAAAAGCAAGGTAATCACTATTGATCCCATCCACAGGATTGATAAATTAGATAAACTAGAACAATAATTTTGAAAGAAACAAGATACAAAAGTCACAGAAAGGGAAATCTATAGTCTGAATAGGCCATTACCTGTTAAGTTCATATTTTGCAATCTTCAAAAACAGAAATGACAAATCCAGTGGTTTCACTGATGAATTGTATGAAACATTTATGAAGAAATGGTACTAATCCTCCATAATATTTTTCAGAATAGAGGTAACAGTTCCTCACTCATTCTATAGATCAGAATAATCCATGTGATATTCTGAGAATATTGGAGTATTCAGTATGAATTTATTTTTAGCATAATGTACATAGTTACATCAGATTGATTATATTCTTTGCAGCCAAAGATGGAGAAGCTCTACACAGTCAACAAAAACAAGACCAGGAGCTGACTGTGGCTCAGATCATGAACTCCTTATTACCAAATTCAGACTCAAATTGAAGAAAGTAGGGAAAACCACTAGACCATTCAGGTATGACCTAAATAAAATCCCTGATGATTATACAGTGGAAGTGAGAAATAGATTTAAGGGCCTAGATCTGATAGAGTGGCTGATGAACTGTGGATGGATGTTTGTGACATTGTACAAGAGACAGGGATCAAGACCATCCCCATGGAAAAGAAATGCAAAAAAGCAAAATGGCTGTCTGGATCTTCCATTTTTTTCTTGGAAAAAAATGATGGTGAGAAAATATTTTTGACAAGAAGAGGTGCTAACATTTGATTTGGGTGTTTGATCGGTCAGATTTTCATTTGGTGTGTGTAGTTTACTGTTCTATGTATTGCTTACTTTAGAAGGTTGAAGTTCTAAACTGAGTATGTTCATACATATGAAAAAGTTCTCTTTTAAAATTTTTATTAAAGTTCTTAACACGCCATATAATCTTGTTATTGTATCAAATACACATTATTGTTCTAATTCCTAGATCTGTTGTCTTATATATACACTAAATGGCTTCCCTGATAGCTCAGATAGTAAAGAATCTGCCTGCAATGCAGGAGATCTGGGTTCAGTCCCTGGGTAGGGAAGATGGCCTGGAGGAGGGCATGGAAACCCATTCTAATACTCCTGCCTGGAGAATTCCATGAACAGGGGAGCCTTCTGGGCCACAGTCCATGGAGTCACAAAGAGTCAGACACAACTGAGTGACTAATTTTCTTTCCTTCTATACACTAAACAGAAAGGAGCATTACTGTGCAACAATTATATTAAAGAAGACTCAGTTATGTTTTATATTGTTATTCAAAAGTTTTGGTCAAATGTGCATGTGTATTAGTCGCTTAGTTGTGTCTGACTCTTTCTGATCCCATGGACTGTAGCCCACTAGACTCTTCTGCCCATGAAATTCTCCAGGTAAGTATGCTGGAGTGGGTTGTCATTTCCTGTTCCATTTGGTGAATATACGTTATTAATTTTCATCTAATCACTCACCAAAAATAATGTGATAAAAAATCAAAAGTCAACAAAAAGAGAGGAAGATTGTTAAAAAAACAAAAAAGAACAAAAGCTACAAAGAGAAAACAATTACAAACATGTGATAGTTTACACCTTGTCTTGGAATCCTGGACAAGCCCTCAAAATGATAGTTGAAAGCTTATGGTGTTCTAACAGATTCGTGGTCTCTGAAGAAGAAGATTTAACTCCAGGACCAAACACAATGTTAGTCACTAAGAGCTTTGTGTAGTAGAAACTTTATTAAAGTGATTGTGACCGAAAAAAATCTCTGACACGGACATCAGAATGGTGTAGAAAGATTAATTACCTTGCTAGTTTTAAGGAGGGTATTATATAGTTTTTTAGCTGTTGGGAAGAGAAAAAAAAAAAAACTTCCAGGCTGTGAAATTTTTGCCCAGACCCTTTTCTATAACACATATCCTGAAATGATATCAGCACAACATTAGCCAGAAGGAACAGGTTAACCTAGAGCTTAAGCCTATGAAACTTTTACCCAGATCTTCTCCCATAACATACATTCTGAACTAAAACAAACAAACAAACAAAACATGTCCTTGAATAAGAAATATTGCTGCCTACAAGGCCTATGTGTTTAAAGCAAAATAATGTGAAAAAGTAAGCATGTTCACCTCCTCCTTTAAGGAGACTTAGGCTTGGACTCCTTATTAACCTGCCTAAGTTAACTCTCTCACTTGGTGGCTATTAATCCAAATATATCTATAATTCTTTTAAATATGAATTATATAAATTCACCAATTAAAGGATAGATATTGGTAGAGTGGATTAAAAACCAAAAGCAAACAAACAAAAAGTGGATCCAACTGTATCAAAAAGAAAGCTGGAGTTGCTGTTTTATTTTTTGACAAAGCTATTTTCAGAATAAGGAAAATTATCAGAGATTAAAGTAGGGAATTATGTAATGATTAATCAATTCTTGGAGAAGAGAAAGCAATCCTAAATGTGCCTGAACCTAAGAACAGAGTGTCAAAACATATAAGACAAAAGTAGATAGAAGTGAAAGGAATTAATGGGGAAATCTATTACAGTTGAAGACTTGAAACATCTTTTGTTCAGGAATTGATATATAAAGAAAAATGAAATGGGTAAGAAGATAGTTGACTTGAACAAGAAAATCAATCAACTGGATTTAATTGACATTTATAGGCTATTTCATCCAGCAACATCAGAACACACATTCTTCTCATGGAACATGCAACAGAATAGTCACCAAGGAAGACTATTCTGGGCTGTAAAACACACCTTAACAATAATTTTTTTTGTTTGCTGTTTTCTTGCTCAACTTGTTAAGGATCTTTTGTTGTTGATGACGTGGCTCATTTGTAAAGTCTTTATTATATTTGTTACAATATTATATCTATTTTTTTAATGGTTTGTTTGGCCATGAAGCATATGAAATCTCAGCTCCCCAACCAGGGATCAAACTCACACCACATTTATTGGAAGGCAAAGTTTAACCACTGGACTACCAGAGAAGTCCAGACAGTTTGATACAGGATACAGGATGCTTGGGGCTGGTACACTGGGATGACCCAGAGAGATGATATGGGGAGGGAGGTAGGAGGGGGGTTCAGGATTGGGAACACATGTACAACCATGGTGGATTCATGTCAATGTATGGCAAAACCAATACAGTATTGTAAAGTAAAATAAAGTAAAATTAAAATATATAAAATAAATAAATAAAATAAAACGAGTATAAAGTATGTTCTTAGATTTCAGTGAAATTAAACTAGAAATCAGTAATGAGATTGCCAAAAACTCTTCAAATATTTAGAAATGAAACAACCCCTTTCTATATTACACATATATCAAGGAAAAAGTCTCAAGAACAATGAAAACATTTTGAACTAAATAAAAATATAAGATGGAAATTTTGATAATGCAATGAAATTTATTCTTAGAAGCAAATACAGTAATAAACACACATTTTCTAAACATGGAAATCTAAAATCAATAACTAAACTTTCATTTTAGTGTAGAGAAAGCAAAGAGATTTATGCATAAAGCAAGCAGCTGATAAGGATTAACAAAAATTACACCAGAAATCAATAAACTGCAACACTTGAAACTACAGATAAAATTGGTGAAAGCAAAAGCTATTTGTTTTTTTTTTTTTGAAAAGATCATATAATTGGTAAACATATATCTAGAGTAATAAGGAAAAAACAAGATAAATGACAAAAATTGCCAATATTGAAATAAAAGCAAGGTAATCACTATTGATCCCATCCACAGGATTGATAAATTAGATAAACTAGAACAATAATTTTGAAAGAAACAAGATACAAAAGTCACAGAAAGGGAAATCTATAGTCTGAATAGGCCATTACCTGTTAAGTTCATATTTTGCAATCTTCAAAAACAGAAATGACAAATCCAGTGGTTTCACTGATGAATTGTATGAAACATTTATGAAGAAATGGTACTAATCCTCCATAATATTTTTCAGAATAGAGGTAACAGTTCCTCACTCATTCTATAGATCAGAATAATCCATGTGATATTCTGAGAATATTGGAGTATTCAGTATGAATTTATTTTTAGCATAATGTACATAGTTACATCAGATTGATTATATTCTTTGCAGCCAAAGATGGAGAAGCTCTACACAGTCAACAAAAACAAGACCAGGAGCTGACTGTGGCTCAGATCATGAACTCCTTATTACCAAATTCAGACTCAAATTGAAGAAAGTAGGGAAAACCACTAGACCATTCAGGTATGACCTAAATAAAATCCCTGNGAAATGCTGGACTGGAAGAAGCACAAGCTGGAATCAAGATTGCTGGGAGAAATATCAATAACCTCAGATATGCAGATGACCCAACTCTTATGGCAGAAAGTGAAGAGCAACTAAAAATCCTCTTGATGAAAGAGAAAGAGGAGAGTGAAAAAGTTGCCTTAAAGCTCAACAGTCAGAAACTAAGATCATGGCATCTGGTCCCATCACTTCATGGGAAATAGATGGGGAAACACTGGAAACAGTGTCAGACTTTATTTTGGGGGGCTCCAAAATCACTGCAGATGGTGACTGCAGCCATGAAATTAAAAGACACTTACTCCTTGGAAGAAAAGTTATGACCAACCTAGATACCATATTCAAAAGCAGAGACATTACTTTGCCGACTAAGGTCCATCTAGTCAAGGCTATGGTTTTTCCTGTGGTCATGTATGATTGTGAAAATTAGACTGTGAGGAAAGCTGAGTGCCGAAGAATTGATGCTTTTGAACTGTGGTGTTGGAGAAGACTCTTGAGAGTCCCTTGGACTGCAAGGAGATCCAGCCAGTCCATTCTGAAGGAGATCAGCCCTAGAATTTCTTTGGAGGGAATGATGCTAAAGCTGAAACTCCAGTACTTTGGCCACCTCATACGAATAATTGACTCATTGGAAAAGACTCTGATGCTGGGAGGGATTGGGGGCAGAAGGAAAAGGGGACGACCGAGGATGAGATGGCTGGATGGCATCACTGACTGGATGGACGTGAGTCTGAGTGAACCCTGGGAGTTGGTGATGGGCAGGGAGCCCTGGCGTGCTGCAATTCATGGGGTCGCAAAAAGTCGGTCACGACTGAGCCACTGAACTGAACTGAACTGATATAGTTACATGTATAAATATTTATAGATATGTAAACATACAGGTTCATACACATACTTACATTATCATTGCTTTGTTCGCTAAAAGGGCAGAAAGACTCCAGAACATTGAAAACACCTAGTGTCCAGAATTTAGTTTTTATTACAATTCTGCAATGAAAGGAACTAGGGATCCTTGGATAAATAGCAGATTCTTTTAGAACAAGAAAAATAGAAGATGAACCTGGGCTAAAGAGAGTCTAAAAACATGCTCAAAACAAACAGCAAATAAAAATGAAGAAATGCCTCCAAATTTGGGATGTGCTCATGAAAGTGATGGAGAAGGCACTGGTGACCCACTCCAGTACTCTTGCCTGGAAAATCCCATGGATGGAGGAGCCTGGTGGGCTGCAGTCCATGGGGTTGCTAAGAGTTGGACAAGACTGAACGACTTCACTTTTACTTTTCACTTTCATGCATTGGAGAAGGAAATGGCAACCCACTCCAGTGTTCTTGCCTGGAGAATCCCAGGGATGGGGAAGCCTCGTGGGCTGCCGTCTATGGGGTCGCACAGAGTTCGACATAACTGAAGCGACTTAGCAGCAGCAGCAACATGAAAGAGATACAGTAAACAACTGAAAGATAACTCAAGGCCTGAATCTAGAATTAGTTCAGTTCAGTTCAGCCATTCAGTAGAATCCAACACTTTGCAAACCCATGGACTGCATGCCAGACTTCTCTACCCATCAACAACTCCAGGAGCTTGCTCACACTCATATTCATCGAGTCGGTGATCCCATCCAACCATCTCTTCTTCTGTCATCCCCTTATCTCTGCCTTCAATTTTTCCAAGTATCAGGGTCTTTTCCAGTGATTTAGTACTTCACATCAGGTGGCCAAAGTACTGGAGTTTCAGCTTCAGGATTGGCTCCTCCAGTGATTATTCAGGACTGATTTCCTTTAGGTTGACAGGTTTGATCTTGTTGATGTCCAAGGGACTCTCAAGAGTCTTCTCCAACACCACAGTTCAAAACCATCAATTCTTCAGGGTTCAGGTTTCTTTATGGTTCAACTCTCACATCCATACATGACTACTATGGAAAAGCCATACCTTTGACTAGATAGACCTTTTTTGCCAAAGTAATGTCTCTACTTTTTAATATACTCTCTAGGTTGCTCATATCTTTTTTTCCAAAGAGCAAGTGTAATTAATTTCATGGCTGCAGTCACCATCTGCAGTGATTTTGAAGCCCAAGAAAATTGCCACTATTTCCATTGTTTCCCCATCTATTTGTCATGAAGTGATGGGATTAGATGCCATGATCTTCGTTTTTTGAATGTCGAGTGTAAAGCCAAGTTTTCCCCTAGCCTATTTCACTTTCATCAAGGCTCTTTAGTTCCTCTTTGCTTTCTGCCATAAGGGTGGCATCATCTGTATATCTGAGGTTATTGATATTTCTCCCAGCAATCTTGATTCCATCTTGTGCTTCATCCAGCCCAGTGTTTTGCATGATGTACCCTGCACATAAGTTAAATAAACAAGGTGACAATATACAGCCTTGACATTGTCCTTTCTTGAGTTGGAACCAATCAATCGTTCCATGTCTGATTCTTTCTGTTGCTTCTTGACTTGCATACAGATTTCTCAGGAAGCAAGTAGGTTTGTCTGGTATTTACATCTCTAAGAATTTTTCAGTTTGTTGTAGTTACAAGGTCCAAAACTTTAGTCAATAAAGCAGAAGTTTTTCTGGAATTATTTTGTTTTTTTCTATGATCCAATGGATGTTGGCAATTTGATCTCTGGTTCTTCTGCCTTTTCTAAATCCAGCTTGAACTTATGGAAGTTCTCCATTCATGTACTGTTGCAGCCTGACTTGGAGAATTTTGAACATTATTTTCCTAGTGTGTGAAATGAATGCAACTGTGCAGTAGTTTAAACATTTTGGGGATTGCCTTTCTTTGGGATTGGAATGAAAACTGACCTTTCCACATCCTGTGACCTCTTTTGAGTTTTCAAAATTTGCTGGCATGTTGAGTGCAGCCCTTTCATAGCATTATCTTTTAGGATTTGAAATAGCTCAGCTGGAATTTCATCACCTCCACTAGCTTTGTTAGTAGTGCTGCTTCCTAAATACCACTTGACTTCACATTCCAGGATGTCTGGCTCTAGGTGAGTGATCACACCATCATGGTTATCTGGGTCATTAAGATCATTTTTTGTATAGCTTTTCTGTCAAATAAGAGTTTAAATTTGTAAAAATTACTTACGTTGAATTATGTGTATATAAAATGTTTTAAATTTGCATTAAGTTTTCTATCAAAATTAAAAAAAAAAATCTCTTTATCTGTGACAACTAAGCCTTACCAAATTACTAACAACCAATTTTGCTACTGCTAAGTCACTTCAGTCGTGTCTGACTCTGTGCAACCCCATAGATGACAGCCCACCAGGCTCCCCCATCTCTGGGATTCTCCAGGCAAGAACACTGGAGTGGGTTGTCTTTTCCTTCTCCAATGCATGAAAGTGAAAAGTGAAAGGGAAGTCACTCAGTCATGTCCGACTCTTAGCGACCCCATGGACCGCAGCCTACCAGGCTCCTTCATCCATAGGATTTTCCAGGCAAGAGTACTGGAGTGGGGTGCCATTGCCTTCTCCAAGCAACCAATTTTAGCATTAAATAAATAAGAGCTAAAACACCATTAATATTGTACATAAATTTTTTCATTAATATTTTCTGCATAAAATATGTTTTATTTATATTTTCAGCCTGCCATTGCACTCATCTCACACGCTAGCAAAGTAATGCTCAAAATTCTCCAAGCAAGGCTTCAACAGTATGTAAACTGATGACTTCCAAAAGTTCAAACTGGATTTGGAAAAGGCAGTGAACAAGAGATCAAATTATCAACATCCATTGGATGTGAGAGTTGGACTATAAAGAAAGCTGAGCATTGAAGAATTGATGCTTTTGAACTGTGGTTTTAGAGAAGATTCTTGAGTGTCCCTTGGGCTCCAAGGACATCATACCAGTTGATATTAAAGGAAATCAATCCTGAATAATCAACGAAGGGACTGATGCTGAAGCTGAAGCTCTAAATCTTTGCCCACCTGATTTGAGAATTGACTTATTGGAAAAGACTCTGATGCTGGGAAAGATTAAAGGCAGGAGGAGAAAGGGACAACAGAGGATGAGATGGTTAAAAGTCATCACCAACTCTATGGACATAGTTTGAGCAAGTTCCAAGAGCTGATGATCAACAGGGAAGCCTGGCTTGCTGCAGTCCATGGGTTCACAAACAATCAGATATGACTGAGTGAGTGAACTTAATTGAATTGGAAAGAATTGGGTGTAAAAAACAAACAACAACAACAAAAAAAACCCCGAACATTTTGCATTTCATGAAAAGTTCATATTGATTTTCCTTATGTAAGTGTAGCTCTCAACCAAGTCATAACTAGAAGATCCATATAAGAACTCTCAAGTTTAACTAGTGTCTCATAAAAATAAAGGATTACCTGTTTTCTAATCTTATAATACTGATGTCTGTTATGAACCTCTTATCATACAAAGACACAGAAAAAGCTTCTATAAATTTCTGTACTACACATGTAGCAAAAATGTTGTTAGATTTTCATTTCAAAAGAAAAAAAAAAGAAAAGATAAATGCTGGGAAGTTTTAATTTATAAGAATATAATACATATATAATTATATGTATAATTATATAATACAGTTATAATATATGAGAATATAATACATATATATTATATAAGTATATAATACATACATAATACATAAGAATATAATACATATAAATGTGCTAATAATTGAGATCTGATATCATTATATTGTATAGTTATCATAAAATAACTTTGCACTACTTCAATGTCATTTTTTCTACAGAGAATAAATCAGAAATAAGAAATGCAGTATTCAGTTCTGTGTAATAGTTTATGCTTTGGAGTTTGGTGATATTCAAGCTGTAAAGAATAATTCCCTATCTGTGAAGTAAAAGAAAGTAAGCTGCTTTAGATAAGCACATAAAAGTGTATTCTAACTTCTTGCTCTTGAAGTACATTGCTAATCTTAAAAATAACTAGCAGTAGCTAGTAAAATTCAAATTACTGGTTGAAAGGGAAAATGAGTTTTGAGGAAGGAATGCCTAACATAAACATAGAAATCAGGGTTCCACAGCAGCACAGAGACCAAAGATGCTGAATTTTGAAAAGGGACAATTGCTCAAAACTGCTTGCAGAAAATGATTTGTCTTTATGTAAGTTTTGCTTTCTAACTAGCACAGTTTTATTTGTTTGACTCTTGAAATCTAGGCACTCTGAGAATTCTGAGCCTGTTGAGGTCCTGGGGATTACTGTCCAGTGGGATGTGAAGGAAGCTCTTGCTTTACCAAGTGACTTCCCCATGGGGGAGATGAAAGAAAGAGTTGGGAGGGACTGATGATGAATCCACATGAACATCTATTCACAACTAAGACAGAGTGAAAGAAAAACCACCCAACAAACCTGCATTTGGCTCTGAGATATGTGTTTCTCCTCCGTGCAATGGGAATCAAAATAACAGCTTTTTTTATATTTAGATACAGCCACTCCCTCTCAATGCTGCCAGCCTGTAGGTCAAGGACATCATACATGAAAATAAGCTCTAGCTCAAGCAGTTACCTTAATCAGTATCTTGCTTAAGCATCTATATAACTGGTCCTGGAAGTAGACTTCTTGTTTCTTTTAGCTTTAAGAAAGAGGTATTCTTTCCGTTAGGCCCTGATACCAACCTGTTCTTCACAGGTATGAGTTTACTGTTCCATGCCTTTCGGTATATGTATTAGTCTCTCAGTTGTGTCCGATTCTTTGTGACCCTGTGGACTGTAGTCTACAAGGCTTTTCTGTCCATGGGATATTCCAGGAAAGAATACTGAAGTGGGTTGCCATTCCCTTCTCCAGGGAATTTTCACATCCCAGGGATAAAACCTGGGTCTTCTGTATTGCAGGCAGATTCTTTACCAACTGAGCCATCAGTCTACTCACAGTTAAATAGAGCTGAGGCTCAGTAACCATTTTCTATTTTATTAGATTAAAATACATGTAATGTATTTATCTAGTTTCCCAGGTGGCTCTCTTGATAAAGAATCCTCCTGCCAATGCAGGAGACATAGGAGACTTGAGTTTGATCCCTGAGTCAGGAAGATCTCCCTGTAGAAGGAAATGGCAACCCACTCCAGTATTCTTGCCTGGAGAACCTCATAGACAGAAGAGCATGGTGGGCTACAGTCCATGGGGTCGCAAAGAGACTGACATGACTGAAGTGACTTAGCATGCAGTGCATTTATCTAGTTAGTTGTAAACAGCTACCAAATATCAAGGAGAAGAAATTTACCTGCCCATGATCCCCGTTATGTGATGGTTTGATAGAAGGAACCGTAGCTGTGTGACAAGGTGATTTTCCATATATTGGCCTGCACACTGGGGGCAGTGACACATCTGAGAGCCCTGAAACCTGAGTGGAGTGCTGGTACTTGAGCCCACTCAGCCTCTGTGGGACTGTTAGTATTGACAGATGAAAAACAGCCTGAATTTTCCTGAAACTAGAAAATCACATGGGAATAATGATATATCACACATTACACTGAGCACTTTCTTGACTGATTGATGTGGATCTTGCCAATGAAAATGTCTCAAAGAAGATTCTTTCAGATCTGATCACAGAGTAGCATAAAATATTGAAATCTCAGGTTGTAAGCAAGTAATTTCCAAGCACATACATTCTTTTCTGGAGTTATCTAGTGTCACAAAGAGTCAGATACAACTGAGCAACTGAACTGAACTGAATACCCTTTTACGTTTGCATTAAATGCTGCAAATTTCCCTCTAAGCACTGGTTTTACTAACTACATTTCACAGTACATAGAATGTAGATAAACTGTATTTTTATATTTTTAAAGTTTGAAATATTTTTTAATTTCTCTTGAGAATTATTCCTTAATCCATGTACGATTTAGAAGCATGTTGATTAATCTGTACTTTGAAGTTTTCCAACTATCTTTGTTATTTATTTGTAATATACTTTTATTGTGGTCTGAGAGCATATTTATATAATTTCTATTGCTTCAGATTTGTTAGTTTGTGGATTACAGGCAATGATCATGTCTATACTGGTGACTGTTACATTTGAGCTTGAGAAAAATGTGAGTTCTACTGTTGGATGAAGTAGTCTATATGGGTCAATTATATTCAGTTAACTGATAACGCTGATGATTTCAGCTACGGTCTTACTGATCTTCTTTCTTCAGGATCTGAAGAAACATCTTCTTTCTTTCAGAGAAGTCTCCAAATATGATAGTCTGGTGCACTTCTTGTACTTTTTGCCAACAAAGGTCCGTCTAGTCAAGGCTATGGTTTTTCCATTGGTCATGTATGGATGTGAGAGTTGGACTGTGAAGAAAGCTGAGCGCCGAAGAATTGATGCTTTTGAACTGTGGTGTTAGAGAAAACTCTTAAGAGTCCCTTGGACTGCAAGGAGATCCAACCAGTCCATTCTGAAGGAGATCAGCCCTGGGATTTCTTTGGAAGGAATGATGCTAAAGCTGAAACTCCAGTACTTTGGTAGGCTACAGTTCATGGGGTCACAAAGAGTCAGCCATGATTGAGCGACTTGACTTCACTTCATTTTAGTATCCTCAGTATATCATGCTTTTTATAATTATGTCTTAGTTCTTATTATTCCTGTTCTGCCATTTTAATTTTCTCTTTCCTTCTGCAGTTTTAAAAATTTTGTTGACTTTACTTTGAACTCAATGGTTTTTTCTTTAGCTGTGAGCAGACTATTAATTGATCCATCAAGGCATTCTTTATGCCTATTATAGTTATTTTGAGTTCTAGAATCCTTTTGGTTCCTTAATTAGAGTTTTCATGTCTCTGCTGACCCATGTGGTTTTTAGTTCTTGAAGTTTTCCCAACATTTTCTGTTAAAATTATTACCATATTAACTATAATTGTTTTACATTTTCCATCTTATAATTATAATGTCTCTATCATATATGAACTTGTTCTAACACTTATTCTTGTCTTTTCAAACTATATATATATATAGTCTTTAATTGTGTTTATATATATAAGACATATATATATATATGTCTTTAATTGTGTTTGTAAATTTTTACTGTACTCCAGATATAATGTTTTGGGTAAGCAGAACTTGGGCAAATAGACATTTATTGTAAGGCTTTATATTTATCTGGCTAGAAGTTAGACTGTGAAAGTAAAAGTCTCTCAGTTGTGTCCAACTCTTTGCAGCCCCATGGACTATACAGTCCACGAAATTCTCTGGGCCAGAATACTGGAGTGGGTAGGCTTTCCCTTCTCCAGGGGATCTTCCCACCCAGGGATCAAACCCAGGTCTCCCTCATTGCAGGTGGATTTTTTACCAGCTGAGCCACAAGGGAAGCCTCAGAAGTTAGACTGTATTTACTCTTTAATACAACTACAGGTTGTTTTTGTTTTTGTTCAGTCTTAAATTCATGTCTGATTCTTCTCAACCCCATGGATTATGGTATTCCAGACTTCCCTGTCCCTCACCATCACCCAGAGTTTGCCCAAGTTCACGTCCATTGCATCAGTGATGCTATCCAACCATCTCATCCTCTGTTGCTCCCTTCTTCTCCTGCCTTCAATCTTTGCCAGCATCAGGGTCTTTTCCAATGAGTTGGCCCTTTGCATCAGGTGGCCAAAGTATTTGACTTTCAGCTTCAGCATTAGTCCTTCCAATTAATGTTCAGGGTTGATTCATTTAAGATTGACTGGTTCAATCTCCTTTACTATCCAAGGGACTCTTATGAATCTTCACATGAGACATGACTCTCATGAGTCACCATAGTTCAAAGGCATCAATTCTTCAGTGCTCTGTCTTATTTTTCCTCCACCTACAGGTATTTGAGGCTAAAATGTCCTGTCGTTTCCTAGTATGTGTCTCACATCTTGTATTTGGGTTTCCCTAGAAGCTTTTTTAAGTAAAATCTGAGATGCACAATGCTTTCAATTGTGTCTTCTTGTTTCTATACAGGGGTCACACTGTTGTGGTTGCAAGCTACTGTGGGAAGAGGAGACTGTTTATCCCTATAATTAGGTATTAGCTTTATAATGAACATGTGACTCTAAACTATGACCCTCACAAGTACTTCTCAATTTCTCCCCACCCTCTCAGAAGTGACAGGGAAAAGCTAGTGGGGCCTGAGGTTACTTCCTGCGTGTGGAAGGTGATAGCAGGCTTCAGTCCATTGCTTCCCTTTCATCACATTGAAGTCTAGAAGAAAGTAGAGTTGAGCATTTCCATTTCCCCACAGAAGGAAGATTCTAGTAAAGCCTCAGTCTGTTAGGCTCTGGTAAAGCAGTTTCTATCCAGAGAGAACAGCCCTTGTTAAGAAAAATAGAATGTCTGAGCATATTTTATAATGGTTAATTTTGGAATGCTGGTGCATGGAATATTTCTAGTCCTCATTGGAGGCAAAACTCACAACACTGTGGGGGTCCCACTAAACTTGGACCCATCTGGAGGTTTTAGCTCTTAAGCTTGTTCACTCTGTCTCCATCAATTTGTCAATAATGTTTAGGTTTTCCTACCCAGAAGGGGTTCCTATGGAGTTTTCTGCTCTCAGCCTTCTGCTCTGGTAAGTTATGATTCTCTGTTTTTGTTTGTCCGTCTCTTCACCTGGGGGGAGCACTTTGCCCTGTGACCTCAATTTTCTGATGGATCTAAGAAGAGCTTTCAGTTTCATTTCATTCAGCTTTTTTTCTTGCTGAGTGAACATGAGTGACTTTTTTCATGTCAGACCAGAATTTGAAAGTCTTCCCCCCAGATATTCTTGATAATTTTTCATTCTCTCCATTAATACTGCCTACTACTAGAGTAAAGTGCTAAGAGGAGATTAAAAGAAAAGTTTTGTGCCTTAAAGGAAATAGATCCTGGCATAAAGGATACTTTGCGCCAAACAATTTTGGTCATAAGATAAGGTATTTTCACAGTAAATATCCAACTTTGTTCATCACAACAGCCATGAACTTAGATAAGCCTAATCCTTTTCTACATTTTTTGTGATAAACTAAGTAAAGTAATGTACCCATCCTAATAGGGAAAAACTAATAAGGAAAAAACTAATAAGGAAAAAACAAATAAGGAAAAAACAGTAAATGAGTGTAAGTTCCTTAAGTTACTCTGGCTTTTAACATCTTGTCATTTAAAAATTTTTCATGATGCTTTGATATCATGGGGCTTTGGGTACCTAGGAAGGGAAGAACAGGCCCTTCTAAGGCAGCTAATTCCTAGAGACAGTGAACAAGTTGCCTGTGAGTACATATTTCATATGCAAGCCAACCAATCCAAAGCCTTGCCACAAATCACCATCTTTATCTAAAGCACATTTCAAACCAATATTCAGTTCAGTTCAGTCCCTCAGTTGTGTCTGACTCTTTGCGACCCCATGAATCGCAGCACGCCAGGCCTCCCTGTCCATCACCAACTCCTGGAATTCACTCAGATTCACGTCCATTGAGTCCGTGATGCCATCCAGCCATCTCATCCTCTGTTGTCCCCTTCTCCTCCTGTCCTCAATCCCTCCCAGCATCAAACTCTTTTCCAATGAGTCAACTCTTCACATGAGGTGGCCAAAATACTGGAGTTTCAGCTTTAGCGTCATTCCTTCCAAAGAAATCCCAGGGTTGATCTCCTTCAGAATGGACTGGTTTGATGTCCATGCAGTCCAAGGGACTCTCAAGAGTCATCTCCAACACAATTCAAAAGCAACAATTCTTCGGCGATCAGCCTTCTTCACAGTCCAACTCTCACATCCATACATGACCACAGGAAAAACCATAGCCTTGACTAAACGGACCTTAGTCGGCAAAGTAATGTCTCTGCTTTTGAAAATGCTATCTAGGTTGGACATAACTTTTCTTCCAAGGAGTAAGCGTCTTCTAATTTCATGGCTGCAGTCACCATCAGCAGTGATTTTAGAGCCTAAAAAAATAAAGTCTGGCACTGTTTCCACTGTTTCCCCATCTATTTCCCATGAAGTGATGGGACCAGATGCCATGATCTTCGTTTTCTGAATGTTGAGCTTTAGGCCAACTTTTTCGCTCTCCTCTTTCACTTTCGTCAAGAGGCTTTTTAGTTCCTCTTCACTTTCTGCCATAAGGGTGGTGTCATCTCCATATCTAAGGTTATTGATATTTCTCCCAGCAATCTTGATTCCAGCTTGTGTTTCTTCCAGTCCAGCGTTTCTCATGATGTACTCTGCATTAGCAAGGTCAGCAATGTATGAAGTACTCTGCTAGACACTCGACAGTGAACAAGGCAGATACTGTTCTCCACCATGCTTTATTATTTTCACTGTAATCTGGGCAAGCAGCTCAACTTTACTGAGATTTCTTTCATATATTAGAGGGTCCCTGAAATTATAAAATGCATTGTACCTCCTTTTATAATTAAAGAGGATCTTCCAAATAAAATAGTTAATGAACTTTTTTTGGGTTTGTTTTGTTTTCTTTAAGTATGGCTTGAAAAGTTTTTGAGAATTGCATTCTGTCTGGTAGAAAAGCAGAAGCATATCAACCTATAGAGACTGAATAAATTTAAAACTATGAAAACTCAAGTGTAACAGAAATAATTACAGTAGTAATTATATTGTGGTGGAGATACCAACTTAAAAATGCAACATAATTGTTGTTTATTTCATCTCATGATATTGAGTTCAATCATTCCTGGGACGCTAATCCCAAAGGAAGGAGTTTGTGTCCATCTTCTTTACCTTTACCTGTAGCCACATAACTTTACACTCACTGATGATTTATTTTTTCTGTCCAACATTTATTCCATTTGTTAGTAACTGTATTCTTACTTTTTATATCATTCTAACTAAAAAATAAATTTTCTTAGTTAGAAGTTCAGAGACCTTTATTGCTTCAAAAAATATTTGTGCTGAGTTTGTAGATGTGGTCGCTTGGTCTGAGCTGGACTGACCAGCATATTTGGATAACCAGAATAAATACCTCTAGGATTTTAGCAACTACTTAGTTTCATCCTTTCACTTAGAGAGAAGAATCTGAAACTACATGACTACCCAATGTTAAGTGTTTTGTGAAGAACACACATTCATGAGCATATATAAACATACAGTTAAGAAACAGTAGTGCTATTTATGTGCTTCCCTAGTGGCTCAGATGGTAAAGAATCTGCTTTCATTGCAAGAGACCTTGGTTCAATCCTGGGTCATGGCTACCTACTCCAGCATTCTTTTCTGTAAAATTCCATGTAATAAATAATTTGAATCTTAACTAAAATGTGTTGATACACAGTGATTTAAATATGCTTATTAAATTACTCAATATATCTCAAAAATATATTTCATTATCATCAGAGGAATCTGTTTTACACTTGAGCTTGACTCACCTTCCATGAATGTTCATTCAAAGCTATACCTTCCTCACAGGTGAGCAGAAGTGCCAGGGACAGGGTGAGACATGGACTAAGTGACAGAGAGATGTCAAAACATGTCCTGTACTCTTTTACTATATGAGCTTGATACCTTCTTTCATTGCAAAACACAACTCCGATGGTTTCAAACTTGTCAGATAAGATATCAGTAGTCATAGAAATGTGAAAGATGGGAGAGAATCATGGAAATATTGGCTTTACGAATAATGTTGGTTTTGTTAATTTGAAATCCCAGCTCAGAAAGACAAAGCCTCAAAGACTGAAAGGTGAGTTTGAAAGGATAGCAATGTTGTATCACATTCCTTGATCTGATCCTTGGTCTATTATTGTTTCCCTTGCTCTATCTTTATTTTTTTAATATAAATTTATTTATTTTAATTGGAGATTAACTACTTTACAATATTGCTGGTTTTGCCATACATCAACATGAATCCACCACAGGTATACACATGCTCCCCATCCTGACCCCCCTCCCTCCTATCTTTATTTTATGTTTATTTTTATAATTGCTGCAACATATATTTTTCACATTTATTTACTTTTTAAAATTTTATTGAAGTATAGTTGATTTACAACATTGTGTTAGTTTCAAGTGTACAGAAAAGTGAATCATTTATACACATACTTGCATCCATTTGTTTGAAGATTCTTGTCCCATATAGACCACTGCAAAGCATTGAGTAGAATCCCCTGTGCTATAGAACAGGTTATTACTAGTTATCTGTTTTATATAGAGTAGTATGAACATGTCAACTCTATCTCCCAATTTAACGCTCACCCCTTTTACCCCCTGGTAACTATAAGAAAGGCAATCCCAAAGAATGCTCAAACTACTGCACAATTGCACTCATCTCACATGCTAGTAAAGTAATGGTCAAAATTCTCCAAGCCAGGATAAAGCAATACATGAACTGTGAGCTTTCAGATGTTCAAGCTGGTTTTAGAAAAGGCAGAGGAACCAGAAATCAAATTGCCAACATCTGCTGGATCATTTAAAAAGCAAGAGAGTTCCAGAAAAACATCAAGTTCTGCTTATTGACTTTGCCAAAGATTTTGACTGCATGGATCACAACAAACTGTGGAAAATTCTGAAAGAGATGGGAATACCAGAGCACCTGACCTGCCTCTTGAGTAACCTATATGCAGTCAGGAAGCAACAGTTAGAACTGGACATAGAACAACAGACTGGTTCCAAATAGGAAATGAGTACATCAAGGCTGTATGTTGTCACCCTGCTTATATAACTTCTATGCAGAGTACAACATGAGGAAAGCTGGACTGGAAGAAACACAAGCTGGAATCAAGATTGCTGGGAGAAATATCAATAACCTCAGATATGCAGATGACACCACCCCTATGGCAGAAAGTGAAGAAGAACTAAAAAGCCTCTTGATGAAAGTGAAAGAGGAGAGTGAAAAAGTTGGCCTAAAGCTCAACATTCAGAAAACAAAGATCATGGCATCTGGCCCCATCACTTCATGGGAAATAGATGGGAAAACAATGGAAACAGGGTCAGACTTTATTTTTTTGGGCTCCAAAATCACTGCAGATGGTGACTGCAGCCATGAAATTAGAAGACGCTTGCTCCTTGGAAGAAAAGTTATGACCAACCTAGATAGCATATTCAAAAGCAGAGACATTACTTTGCCAACAAAGGCTTGTTTAGTCAAGGCTCTGGTTTTTCCAGTGGACATGTATGGATGTGAGATTTGGACTGTGAAGAAAGCTGAGCACTGACGAATTGATGCTTTTGAACTGTGGTGTTGGAGACGACTCTTGAGAGTCCCTTGGACTGCAAGGAGATCCAACCAGTCCATTCTGAAGGAGATCAGCCCTGGGACTTCTTTGGAGGGAATGAGGCTGAAGCTGAAACTCCAGTACTCATGCGAAATGTTGACTCATTGGAAAAGACTCTAATGTGGGGAGGGATTGGGGGCAGGAGGAGAAGGGGACGACAGAGGATGAGATGGCTGGATGGCATCACTGACTCGATGGACATGAGTCTGAGTGAACTCCGGGAGTTGGTGATGGGCAGGGAGGCCTGACGTGCTGTGATTCATGGGGTTGCAAAGAGTCAGACATGACTAAGCCACTGAACTGAACTGAACTGAGTCAAAGCTATGGTTTTTCCAGTGGTCATGTATGGATGTGAGAATTGGACTGTGAAGAAACCTGAGCACCAAAGAATTGATGCTTTTGAGCTGTGGTGTTGGAGAAGACTCTTGAGAGTACTTTGGACTGCAAGGAGGTCCAACCAGTCCATCCTAAAGGAGATCAGTCCTGAGTGTTCATTGGAGGGACTGATGCTAAAGCTGAAACTTCAATACTTTCGCCACCTCATGCAAAGTGTTGACTCGTTGGAAAAGACCCTGATGATGGGAGAGACTGGGGGCAGGAGGAGAAGGGGACAACAGAGGATGAGATGGCTGGATGGCATCACTGACTCAATGGACCTGAGTTTAAGTGAACTCTGGGAGTTGATGATGGATAGGGAGGCCTGGCGTGCTGCACTTCATGGGGTCACAAAGAGTCAGACACGACTGAGCAACTGAAGTGAACTGAACTATAAGTTTATTTTCTACAGAACAGACTTTACTTGTGTTTTGTAAGTAAGTTTGTTTGTACTCTTTTTCTTTACATTCCCCATAAAAGATAATATAAATGCACCTCAGCATTCATCTCATCACTATTCACTCTATCCTTTAACTGCACGTATGCATTCCAAAGTGTTTTGAGTAAAATAAATCCAGTTCTGGTATGTAGTTTTCACATTTCTATTGCTATGATATGCACTTAGGAAATAATATTTTGCTGATAGTTTTACCACTCAAAAGTTAAGGAAAAGAAATCATTTAAAATGTATTCTTTGAAATTTTATTTTATTGCATTTTAAATACATTCCATTTACCACTAGATTTATTAACAATTTCAGGTATTTACCAGGCACTTTGCAACTGATTATATCTTTAGATCCAAGATAATGTAGCCTTGGAACTTTTTCTAAAGTCCTTTAAAGGACATCTAAAAGAGTGCTTTCCATTTTTCCTTCTCAACACATTAAACTGCTTACAAACTTGCACATTTCACTTACAAACATAGCCGAAATATATGCACTTTGAATCATTTTTATTTATTTTTATCTAAATTCTCTTTCTATATATAAACATTTGTTTCACAGTAGTAAGGTTTGTCATTATGTTTAGTTACTAAATCATTATCATAATTATCAACATCAGAATAATAGCAAAATGCTAGATGACATTTACTAAATACTAGATACTGATATAAGGATTTTACATGTATTAACTCATTTCATCCTCAAAACAGTCTTAGGAGGTGGGCATTGTTACTGTTCCCATCAGCCATATTAGAAGAATCAGAGTCATTTGCTGAAGGTCACATAACAAGCAGATGGCAGAGCTGAGATGTGAGGCCAGTCCGTACAGTTCCAGTGTCCAGACATCAGACTCCGGATGGCCCTCTATGAGCTGAAACAAAGAGAACCAGTATTGAACACAAAAGTTAAGCTGTTTTGATGAAAGCTTAACTTGAAAAAAAAAAAAAAAGTCAATAGTAGCTAACATATTTTTAAACAATGCTTCTTGGAGAAAATCTTTTCTATTTGTGTTTTATTTTGTTTTCATGGTGCAAGATTTGATGCTTAGACTGAGCTGACAAGGTCTCTTTGGCTTAGCAGAAGGAATAAAGGAAAAAGAATGTTTCCTTAAGAAAACTTGCAAACAGAAAATAAAACTAGGGACCATGAATTGAGAAATTCTAGGGAGCCAGGAACTGGATGATATTGGAATGATTATCAGTGCAAACAGCAGTAGTCCAAGCCCAGAATTCTACAGATTAAGATTGGTTCTTTCCAATTGTGTAGTATAAAAAAAAAAATTCATGTTTATAATTCAACAAAAATAGTTTCAAGCTACAGGGTTGCTTTGGAAATAATTATTAAGTTCAATTGTAAGATTAAGATTAAGGAGGAGGCCCTAAAATGGCAGAGGAATAGGACAGGGAGACCACTTTCTCCCCCAAAAATTCATTGAAAGAACATTTGACCACTGAGCAAAATCCACAAAACAACTTCAAATGCTGGCAGAGGACATCAGGTACCCAGAAAGGCAGTCCATTGTCTTCAAAAGAAGGGAGGAAAAAAATACATAAAAGATAGAAAGAGAGACAAAAGAGGGAGGGATGGAGATCCATCCCTGGTAGAGAGTCTTACAAAAGACAGAAGTTTCCAAACACCTGGAAACACTCTCCCAAGCGATTCTGTGGTGAGCCTTGGAACCTCAGAGGGCAACATAACTAGGAGGAAAAATAAGTGAAGAATTAAAACCCACAGATTATGTGTCTAAGGCAACTCTCAGTGGAAAAACAGCACAGACTCTTGGACCTGCCACTAGCAAGTGGGGGCTAGGCAGGGAGGCACAGGCTGCATTGCTTAGAGTGAGGACCAGGCCAGATGCTCTGAGGACAATCTGAGGGAACTAACTTGAGATAGCAAACCAGATTGTGGGATAGCTATCCCACGAAAAGCCCTAACCTAAAACACTGCTAGGCCCACTCACAGAACAAAGGACTGCACAAAGCTAGCTGGCTGCAGACCAGCACATGCCCCATGGGAGAACGGAAGGCTAGGGCAGCCAGAGCTGGAAGGGGGCCATTGTGGTCCTAGAGAGGCATCATCTACCAAACTTCAAGCAGGCTTAATTGCTAACCAAGACTACTTGGGATTCTGGATGGTCAACATCCACCAGGAGGTTGCCAGCTGGAGATCAGCTACCCAGAGGAGACATAAGGCACACCTGAGAAGGCGCACCCATTGTACATCCAGAAAAACGAGTGGCTGGGACAGGGGAAGCAATAAGTCGCAGCTCACAAAGCACCTGGTCACTTGAGCTGATTGGCCTAGGGAAGGGCATAAAACGCAGGCTTAATCAAGTCTGCGCCTTTGTGGAGTCCCCGAGAACCTGAACCTGAGCGGCTTTGACCTGGGAAGTGCACTCAATGCAGGAACGGCCTCAGACAGTTCCTGGAAGAGCAACCTAGAGCCTGAGCAGTCTAGACTGGGAAAGCACACACGCCATTAGCAGGGGCAAACCCAGTGTGGCTGAGACACTGGGAGCACACCCCATAGATGCCAGTGATATTTGTTTATCATGTTCCTCCCTCCCTACAGCACAATTGCACAAGTGACCCTAAAAAAAAGTGACCACCACCACCCCCTTGTGTTAGGGTGGAAATCAGACACTGAAGAGGTCAGCAAACAGAAACTAAAATAAACAGAAGGAACCCCTTTGGAAGTGACAGTTGCAATAGATTAAAACCCTGCAGTTAGCACTGACTGCTGGGAGCCAGTACGGGCCATCCCACCCATGACAAGGTCATGTGGAAGAGAACTGTTAATCAAGGCTTCAGGACTCGAGGGGCTCTCTAGACCAGCTCAAGCATCTACCCCAAAACCAGAATCTGTCTGTCTTACTCTTTTGTGCCTTTCACCAACTCTCCTGACATTAACAGGGGGCTATACCTGACCACCTTTCTCTGGAGAAAATCAACTTAGGGCTCTAGCTAATAAGTCTCCTGGACATGAGAGGAATATTTCAAATCAACCCCCCTCCTGTTAGCATTCTAGCTTTCTTGGCAGGTTTAGCCAGACTCTTGCAGCTATGCATGTGATTATTTGCAGCCTCCCAACTGTGAGAAGGATGGGAAGCCTAAAACATAGAGCCTTTCAAAGAGTTAAAAGTTATTAGAGTAGTGCTGGTATAGGATTTCATTATTGGGCCAATGCTTGTTGCTAAGTTCCCATATCTCTTATCCACTGTGCACCTGGGAGTGCATTAGTTAACATAGTTGGAATGTAACAAAAACAAGTGTAGCCTTGAAATCAACCACATCAGATCTTTGAGCTAATTAGTTCTTTCTTGTAACTCACTGCACCTTTGCTCTGTGAGAAATGTAGCTCTGTTTAGCATTTTCTGAGGCTCACATAGATTAGAAATATAAAGAAAAAACACTTTGAGGGAAAATAAGTTTTCTGGTTGAGCAGCCTTTATCAAAAGAGGATCATAAAATGTCCGCAGGCCTCCAAGGCCAGAAGATACTGTACACAACATCATTTGCGGGAAAGGTATGCAGAAAAAAATCCTGGCTTCGATAAGGGCAAAACTGCTGGAGTGTTTGGACTGATCATGCATGACCTTGCATCTTTCATTTCCCTCTATGTACAAATTAAGATATAAAAGTCCTTTTTGAAAGTAAAGTAGTGGGCCTCACTGAAGAAGCTTTGTCACCCGTGTTTTTCTTTTTTTCTCTCTTTCTTTCTTTCTCTCTCCCTCTCCCTCCCTCTCTTTTTCAGGCTGATCCCTTGGAACACAGAGGCTCTCTGCGTTCACATTGCTGTGTGGGCTTCTAAGACTTTATTAGCTTTTTGTGTAAACCAAGGAATATCAGCCTTTCTCCACTCTATTTTCTTATCACAACATTCTTTCCTTATTTCTCTCTAAATCATTCACCAACGCCATTTCTCCTTCAGGTTCCCCTGGATCCTGCGGGGGCTGGACCCTGGCAAGCACCAACTACATAGGAATGGGCTTATAGATCTTGAGAAGTGTAAGCTGGATCAAGGAACTATCTGAAAATGAACTGACCCCACACTGTCCACAACAACACCAGAGAAAGTCCTAGATATATTTTTACTATTATCATTTTTAAAATTTTTAATTTAAAAAATTAAGTCCTCTATTACTCCTTTAATTTTCATTTTTATAACCTACTATTACTTTGCAAAAAAAAAGAACCTATTTTAAAAGCAAACTTCATATATATATATATAGTTAATTTTGTGACTTTTTTTTTCTTTAATATTGTATTTTTTGAGAAGTTATCCTCTACTCTGGATTTTTAATCTTTGCTTTTTGATATTTGTTACCAATTTTGTACCTTTAAGAACCCAATCTTCAGTACCCATTTTTACTTGAGAGTGAGATTACTGGCTGGATTACTCTCTCTCCCTTTGGACACTCCTTTTTCTACACCAGGTCACCTCTACCTCCTCCTTCTCCCTTCTCTTCTCTACCCAGACCTGTGAATCTCTTTGTGTGTTCCAGGCTGTGGAAAACATTTAAGGAAGTGATTACTAGCTGGATCTGGCTCTCTCCACTTGATTCCTCCTCTTCTCCTCCTGGCCACCTCTGTCTCCTTCCTCCCTCTTCTCTTCTCTGTGTAACTCCATGAACATCTCTGAGGTGTCCAGACTGTGGAGAGCACATAGGAAAGTGATTATTGGCTAGGTTGCTCTCTCCCATTTTGATTCCCCCTCTGTCCTCCTGGTCACCTTTATCTCCCTTTTCCCTATTCTCTTCTCTGTGTAACTCCATGAATATCTCTGACGGATATAGACTGTGGAGAATACATAGGAAAGTGATTCCTGGCTAACTTGCTCTCTCCTCTTTTGATTCCAACTCATCTCATTTGGGTCACCTCTAACTGCCTCCTCCCTCTTCTCTTCTCCGTGTAACTCTGTGTACCTCTCCAGGTGTCCCTCACTGTGGAGAAAATTTACATAATTAACCTAGATGTTTTATCATCAGTGCTGTATAGATGGAGAAGTCTTGAGGCTACTGTAAGAATATGACTGAAAACCAGAGGCAGGAGGCTTAAGTCCAAATCCTGAGAACACCAGAGAACTCCTGACTCCAGGGAACTTTAATCAACAGGAGCTCATCAAATGCCTCCATACCTATACTAAAAACAAGCACCACCCAAGGGCCAACAAGTTCCAGAGCAAGACATACTGTGCAAATTCTCAGAAACACAGGAACACAGCCCTGAGCTTCAATATACAGGCTGGCCAAAGTCACACCAAATCCATTGACATCTCATAACTCATTACTGGATATTTCATTGCATGCCAGAGAGAAGAAATCCAGCTCCACCCACCAGAACACAAATACAAGCATCCCTAACCAAGAAACCTTGACAAACCACTCATCCAATCCCACCCGCAATGAGGAACTTCCACAATAAAGAGGAACTACAGGTCAGGAAGAGCTAGAACTGGACATGAAACAACAGACTGGTTCCAAATAGGAAAAAGAGTACGTCAAGGCTGTATATTGTCATGCTGCTTATTTAACTTATACGCAGAGTACATCATGAGAAATGCTGGACTGGAAGAAACACAAGCTGGAATCAAGATTGCCAGGAGAAATATCAAAAATCTCAGATATGCAGATGACACCACCCTTACGGCAGAAAGTGAAGAGGAACTAAAAAGCCTCTTGATGAAAGTGAAAGAAGAAAGCGAAAAAGTTGGCTTAAAGCTCAGCATTCAGAAAACGAAGATCAGGTCATCTGGTCCCATCACTTCATGGGAAATAGATGGGGAAACACTGGAAACAGTGTCAGACTTTATTTTGGGGGGCTCCAAAATCACTGCAGATGGTGACTGCAGCCATGAAATTAAAAGACAACAAGCTGGAATCAAGATTGCCGGGAGAAATATCAATAACCTCAGATATGCAGATGTTACCACCCTTATGGCAGAAAGTGAAGAGGAACTAAAAAGCCTCTTGATGAAAGTGAAAGCGGAGAGTGAAAAAGTTGGCTTAAAGCTCAACATTCAGAAAATGAAGATCATGGCATCTGGTCCCATCACTTCATGGGAAATAGATGGGGAAACAGTGGAAACAGTGTCAGACTTTATTTTGGGGGGCTCCAAAATCACTGCAGATGGTGACTGCAGCCATGAAATTAAAAGACGCTTACTCCTTGGAAGAAAAATTATGACCAAGCTAGATAGCATATTTAGAAGCAGAGACATTCGTTTGCCAACAAAGGTCCATCTAGTCAAGGCTATGGTTTTTCCAGTGGTCATGTATGGATGTGAGAGTTGGACTGTGAAGAAAGCTGAATGCTGAAGAATTGATGCTTTTGAACTGTGATGTTGGAGAAGACTCTTGAGAGTCCCTTGGACTGCAAGGAGATCCAACCAGTCCATTCTGAAGGAGATCAGCCCTGAGATTTCTTTGGAAGGGATGATGCTAAAGCTGAAACTCCAGTCCTTTGGCCACCTCATGCGAAGAGTTGACTCTTTGGAAAAGAAGACTCTGATGCTGGGAGGGATTAGGGGCAGGAGGAGAAGGGGACGACCGAGGATGAGATGGCTGGATGGCATCACTGACTCGATGGACATGAGTTTGTTTGAGTGGACTCTAGGAGTTGGTGATGGACAGGGAGGCCTGGCGTGCTGCGATTCATGGGGTTGCAAAAAGTTGGACACAACTGAGCGACTGAACTGAACTGAACTGCTATCGCTATCCCAGAGGTTTTACAGAGTTCTGCCTGTGAACAGTTGGCCTCTAGCAATTCACCAATCACCCGCCCAGTTAAGTCCGTGCTCCAGTGTTCTCTCCCTGCAGTATCTGTCCCTCCCTAGAGTCTGGGCCAGCTGGTTCCCTGAAATCTCAATACTACAATGTGTTCAAGAAAATCTATGAACTTGTTTGTCCAATATTTTGTTCAGTGTAAGGCTGGGAGAAAGTTTTCAGTTTCCTATATCTCTGAATGAAAAAGCACTTTGCTTTTTGACTTAATGAGTTTCAGTTCTGGCTCTCTTTTGCACTATGTTGGACCAGTACTGACCTTTCCCTTGGTCTCCTTATCTTACCTAGCGAAGATCACAATTTGAGCTTCAAATGATACAATGCACATTAAGACGTCTGGGAATCCATAAAGTATTATACAGTGTAGAATAATTATCTAAACCCTGATAGCACTGCTTTTACTTAAAAGTCAATCAAATGGCAAGTTCAGCAGCTGCATAGTAGAAAGACCACCTGGTACATCACACTGATTGTTTGAAGTCAGACAGATAAAACTTGCATATATAACTTTTTCTGTAGAAAGCTAAGGTGATAAACATTCTCCCCTTCTTCATACACCCAGGATTCAAAAGCAAACGAGGCTGGAACATTGTTAAGGGCTAGAGTGGGAAGACCTATATTCTTTATAGAGTTAAATGGGAAGGTTATTTGAGAAGGAGTAAACAAAAAAACTTACAGAAAAGTAACAAAAAAACTTATTAGCGGAAGTTTTTATGCATTCTTTCCTATTCTATAATAGTTCTCTTTGTATGTAGAACTTTCTAACAAATAAGAGTTTTTATTACAGAAAAGAATACACTAAAGATATTGAAACTATGCAAAAGCACAGAGAAGTACTTAAGTTTAATTTATCAAACTGAGGATGAGATCTCTAAGTAAAGATTCCAGTCCAGTAAATGAAAATTAACATAATAACTTCTTCATATTTAGCTTTAATTTAAATAACCATTAAGTAGGTTTATCTTCTGTTTTTTCATAATCTGTTTCTGTGTATTTAAAATAGACTTGTCTCTTCAAATGCTAATTTCCAATAGAAATACTCATTAGGAAACGGTCTAGATCCCATGGAAGTACAGAAAATTCCAAAGGAAAACATATACTATGTATAAAATGCATGTTTTAAAGAATGAAAGGTTTAACGTACCAATGGAGGCATCATGCCCTTGCTGGAAGGGGGGATGACAACTCGAAGATCTGGTTTTCGACTGTTCATTCCAAGACTGCCACCACCTGGAGGAGGGGGAGACTTTGTAGGCATAACTTTGCCTAAACTATTTGCACCAGTAGTTCCGATCAAATTTGGAGAAGCTCTTGAGTTTACAAATCCATTCCCTGGAAAAAAGAGAATTTATTCATTACATGAAACGAGTCATTAAATACTTTGGTACAAATATGTTTTCCTCAGACCCAGGTTTCAAGTGAATCTTATAATAATACTCATAACCACGTTATCTTTGAATAAGCAAAAAATAAAAATAAAAAATGTCAACCTAGTCTGAAATACATTAAGACTAACACCACTTGTTTCCAGCCTTACTACTTGGACCTGCTCAGAGAAACTTGAAACACAAGATGTTCCTAAAGGGGTCTCTCTGACTGAGGGACCAAGATGATGGGGGATGTAAGAAGATGCCTGAGACCAACCTATTCATTCATTCTCACAAGAAAACAACGGCATGCCTACTAAGTTCAGGGCATCTCCTTAACTGAAGCTTATTTAGCACTCAGCTCTAAAGCCTTATTTTCACTGAGTACTTCTTCTTTACAGCTCTACCTAGAGCTGTTCTATTTCTTTAGCTGCCACTCAGGTCTTCATTAAGTATTTGTGATTTCTATAACTTTAATCATCTAATTCCTACTTTTTAACTTTCCTTAAGAATTAGAAAAATAGAGGAAAATAACAGAATGGAAAAGACTAGAGATCTCTTCAAGAAAATCAGAAATCAAGGGAATCAATTTCATGCAAAGATGGGCTTGATAAAGGACAGAAACAGTATGGACCTAAGAGAAGCAGATGATATTAAGAAGACATGGCAAGAGTACACAGAAGAACTGTACACAAAAGATCTTCATGACCTAGATAACCATGATGGTGTGATCACTCACCTAGAGCCAGACATTCTGGAATGTGAAGTCAAGCGGCCCTTAGGAAGCATTACTATGAACAAAGCTAGCAGCGGTGATGGAATTCCAGTTGAGCTATTTCAAATCCTGAAAGATGATGCTGTTAAAGTTTGACACTCAATATGCCAGCAAATTTGGAAAACTCAGCAGTGGCCACAGGACTGCAAGAGGTCAGTTTTCATTCCAATCCCAAAGAAAGGCAATGCCAAAGAATGTTCAAACTACTGCACAATTGCACTCCTCTCACATGCTAGTAAAGTAATGCTCAAAATTCTCCAAGTAGGCTTCAACAGTACATTAACTGTGAACTTCCAGATGTTCAAGCTGGATTTAGAAAGGGCAGAGGAACCAGAGATCAAACTGACAACATCCAAACGAAAAAGCAAGAGAGTTCCAGAAAAACAATTACTTCTGCTTTACTGACTATGCAAAAGCCTTTGACCGATCGTGGATCGTGGATCCACCATCCAGTTTGTGGATTGTGACAAACTGTGGAAAATTCTTTGAGAGATGGGAATACCACATCACCTTATCTGCCTTCTGAGAAATCTGTACGCAGATCAAGAAGCAACAGTTAGAACTGGACATGGAATAACAGACTGTTTCCAAATCGGGACAGGAGTACCACAAGGCTGCATATTGTCACCCTGCTTATTTAACTTATATGCCGAGTATATCACGTGAAATGCCGGGCTGGATGAAGCACAAGCTGAAATCAAGATTTCTGGGAGAAATATCAATAACCTCAGATATGCATATGACAGCACCCTTACGGCAGAAAGTGAAGAAGAATTAAAGAGCCTCTTGATGAAAGTGAAAGAGGAGAGTGAAAAAGCTGGCTTAACACTCAACATTCAGAAAACGAAGATCATGGCATCTGGTCCCGTCACTTCGTTGTAAACAGATGGGGAAACAATGGAAACAGTGAGAGACTTCAAAAACACTGTAAATGGTTACTGCAGCCGTGAAATTAAGATGCTTGCTCCCTGGAAGAAAAGCTATGACCAACCTAGATAGCATATTAAAAAGCAGAGACGTTATTTTGCCTACAAAGTTCCATCTAGTCAAAGCTATGGTTTTTCCATTAGTCATGTATGGATGGATGTGAGAGTTGGACCATTAAGAAAGCTGAGTGCTGAAGAATTGACACTTTTTAACTGTGGTGTTGGAGAAGACCCTTGAGAGTCCCTTGGCCTGAAAGGAGATCAATCCTAGAGGAAGTCAGTCCTGAATATTCATTAGAAGGACGGCTGCTAAGGTTGAAACTCCAATACTTTGGCCATCTGATGCGAAGAACTGACTCATTGGAAAAGACCCTGATACTGGGAAAGACTGAAGGCAGCAAGAGAAGGGGAAGACAGGGGATGAGATGGTTGGATGGCATCAATGACTTGATGGACATGAGTTTGAGCAAGCTCTGGGAGTTGGAGATGGACAGGGAACCTTGGCGTGCTGCAGTCCATGGGGTCACAAAGAGTCGGACACAGCTGACTGACTGAACTGAACTGCTAAGCAAGTCAATTGGATATAAAATGCTCATCAAATAAATACAGATTAAAAATATTTCTCTTAAAAAAAGGCATGAATATGTGCTCTTAATTTCTCTGATAATACATAGAAGATTCTTATTTACTTGATTTGCACTCAAACCTGACGGATAAAGCAGTATTTCCTCTCAAATACATTATAAAATGATGCAAAAATATAATTTGGAAAAATGCATTATCAAGAAATACTAACTTTTTCCATGAGGAATCTATGATTTTTTCAGTTAGATACGGTACCAGAGTAACCCATGATAATCAAATTACAAGAACGAAAGGGGACCTAAAAGCATGATATTTCTGAGTGTGAAGTTGGAGTCTGCAGCGGATGATTACAAGATGATGTAAAAAGCATTTGGTAACTTGCCAGACTGAAACAGATGTACCATTCGTTATTTTGTGGAGTATAGTGATATACTACCTAATGTATGCCATCTTACTTCCAATTCATTTTTTATGACCAAAAAGAAGATATTGTTGGGACAAACTTTTGAAGTATATACTTTTAAGTATATAACTCATCTTGTCACAGCCTACAAATTTAGGAATAAAGTACTGACTCTAAATGAATAAACCCAATATAATGTGACTTTTATTAAAATGTGTTTTCAGGCTTTATGATAACATGCCTTGATACCCACTGTGACAAAAATGCTTAGCATTGCATACTAATACCTCTAGAAAGTTGACAAAGCTAATCTTAATTATGGTCCTATAGCTCTAAGGCAAGTCATTCAATTGTATCAATCTGGCTCCTATTTCAGAATATCTTATCAGCTGAAATACTGCACTGAAGTTGCTGGAAAGCATTCCCATGTTCTTAATTCTACTCTTCTAAGGCTTATTACTATGAATCTACCTGAAAGGTTGAACTGACATGAAAAGGATTTTGAAAATCTCCAAAGATTCTGAAAAATTCATCCAAAGCAAGGTTAATAATTAACTCTGTCATAGTTGACAAGTTTTTCATAAAATCAAACTTTCAGCAGATTACTCAATAAAAAAGTAAACAAATGAAAATATATTTAAAGTCTATAAAATTACGTCATTGTATAAAGAAATTAAGTTCCTAAAATTTAAAAAGATCATGGGTTTTAAAATCACTGATGACTTTTTACAATGAAATTCCTATATGATGAACATGGATTCTGTCCATTAAACACTTAGGATCTAAAACAGAAATCATGAGATTCAGGTTCTTCTGTATTCCCTCTAAACCTCTTCTGAGTGCACAGTCCCTGAAAGGCTACCTTCTCCTTCTCTTTTAGAGACTTCATGTATCCCCATGGCTTTAACCTCTGCCTCAAAATGACTCTTAAATCTGTATTTCTGCTTTGTGTCTCCTAATTTCCAGGCTACACACAACCATGTGGTGGGAAGTTTCCCCCAGATATGCTGCTGTCATTTCAAACTCAACCTGTTTTAAATGACTGTTCTACTGTTTCCTCTATCCTGCCCATTCTCACTTTCATAGAGCTATCAAGCTTTGCTAGTCTTTCTTGATAATCCTTTTCTCCTTACCTATCTCTTCTTTATAAGTGTCATTGCCTCTGCTGTAATGCAAATCCTTATTACCTTCAGCTCAGTTCAGTTCAGTTCAGTCACTCAGTCGTGGCCGACTCTTTGCGACCCCATGAATCGCAGCACGCCGGGCCTCCCTGTCCATCACCAACTTCCGGAGTTCACTTAGACTCATGTCCATTGAGTCAGTGATGCCATCCAGCCATCTCATCCTCTGTCGTCCCCTTCTCCTCCTGCCCCCTAATCAACTCCAAGATCTCACTGAGCTCATTCTACTCCAGTATATTTTTTTCTCTTTCTCTACATGTTTTAGAAAAGTGAAATTGCTGGATTTTGGTGATTTTACTTTGCTTGATCTTTGAACATAGGCCCAAAGTTAAAGAGTTCCCCAAATCATCTGAATAACAGCATTACCTGAGTATTAAATGAAAATTCTCTCTAGAGAAATTTAGTTAGTAAACCATACTCAATAAGCAGACTGCCTCCATGATAAATGTATACAATTTATAATATGTGCAAAACTAGAAGGTTTTATTTGGACAACAACATATGTAATATACTTACAAAATCATTTTATAAGAAAAAAAAATGAATGCTCTAATTTACTGTAATAATTTTATGACTGAAGAGGTACAATATTGTCAAGGCTGCATTTTGTCACCCTGCTTATTTAACTTATATGCAGAGTACATCATGTGAAATGCCAGGCTAGAAGACTCACAAGCTGGAATCAAGATTGCTGGGAGAAGTATCAACAACCTCAGATAGGCAGATACCACTTTAAAGGCAGAAACTGAAGAGGAACTCAAGAGCCTAGTGAAAAAGCTGGCTTAAAACTCAACATTCAAAAAACTAAGATGGCATCCAGTCCCATCACTTCATGCAAATAGATATGACAAAATTTTATTTTCTTGCGCTCCAAAAATCACTGTGGATGGTAACTGCAGTCACCAAATTAAAAGACACTTGTTCCTTTGAAGAAAAGCTATCACAAACCTAGACAACAGCATATTAAAACGCAGAGACATCACTTTGCTGACAAAGGTCCATATAGTTAAAGCTATGGTTTTTCCAGTAGTCATGTACAGGTGGACCATAAAGAAGGGTGAGTGCCAAGGAATTGATGCTTTTGAACTGTGGTGTTGAAGAAGACTTGCAAGTCCTCCCTTGGACTGCAAGGAGATCAAACCAGTCAATCCTAAAGGAAATCAACACTGAACATTGATTGGAAGGACTGGTGCTGATACTGAAACTACAATACTTTGGCTACCTGATGCAAACAGCTGACTCACTGGAAAAGACCCTGATGCTGGGAAGGATTGAGGGCAATAGAAGAGGGTGACAGATGATGAGATGGTTGGATGGCAGCACGGACTCAGTGGATATGGGTTTGAGCAAACTCCGGTAGATAGTGAAAGACAAGGAAGGGTGGTGTGCTGCAGTTCATGGGGTTGCAAAGAGTTGGACAGGACTCAGAGACTCAACAAGAACAACAAAGTTCAAAAACTAGAAAAAAAGGAGGGAACACATACATTCCCACTATTCTAACTATCAGAATCATTTTAGGTTTCTTCTCCTTTCCATGTATATATTTTTGGCATAGTTTTAAATCACAACTAAAAAGGAATTAAGTTGAAAATTTTAATTTACTTAATTTTCATATGTTGAATATGCTGATATTTTCCTGTTATTCCCTACTAGAAATAAAGTTGCAAGGAAGCTTTGCATAATCTGACTGATTTCTTTAGGAGAGATTCTTAGAAATGTGATAACTTAAACATTTCTTACACATCTTAGAGGAAAATGGGTGTTTTTATGACTACTGAAATATCCTGTCAATAACTTTCCCAAACGATTGTTACTAATTTGCAACACTACAAACAAATAATAGATCATCAGCTTTACCCACCTTCATCAGCTTTCCATGTCACAATAAAAAGTGGCAATAGTTGGCAATTACTAGGTGGGGATTTTGGGTTTCATTTTTATTTGAATTTATGATTATTATCAACAATGAACATCCTTTTCAATTTTAAAAATACTACTTGGGTTTCTTTTCTGCATTGCACATTTTAGTATATTAAATGTTCCTCCATTTATCAAATATTAGATGTGGTTTGTACTTTATCTTTTTCTCTTTAACATTTTTATTGGACTTCAGTTGCTTTACAATGTGTTAGTTTCTAATGTAGAGCAAAATGAATCAGCTATACATACAATTCCCTCCTTTTCAGATTTCCTCCCCCTTCAGGTCACCACAGTACATTAAGTAGAGTTCCTGTGCTGTAGAGTATGTTCTCATTAGTGTTCCATTTTATACACAGTATCAACAGTGTATATGTATTAATCCCAGGCCAAACCTCTTCCCCCTTGGTATCCACATATTTGTTCTCTATGCCTGTGTCTCTATTTCCTATTTTTTTTAAGAAGGAAAAAAATGTATTCTCTCACATAAGATGGCTTGGGAAAGTGGCTGCAGGCTCAGTGCCTTCAGAGCTCAACATAAAGGACCCACAGTCTTTAGAGCTTTCCACTTTGCTGACCTTGGCTGTTGTTGGCTTGTCTTTATACTGACTCACTTCATGATTTTAAGATTAAGCTGCCTATCAGCCGCTACATGCAGACAGTAACACTCAGACTCAAAAGGCCGCCAAATCTTTCTGAGTGTGAATGTGTGAACTTTTTTCCTCTCTAAATTTCAGAATTAATAGTATAACTATTATATAATACAATTAACAGTATATAATACAATACAATTATGGTATAACTACTATACAATTACATTCTCTTATAGTTTTAAGTATCTCAACATATGTGATTATAATTATTTCTAACAGCAAAGTGTATTTCTAAAACTTTTAATACATATACAGAAAATAGTACGAAACAAAAACTTAGAGGAGCAAGGATTTTCCATATGAACCATGAAACCATTAGCAGACCAAGAAAGAGAACATTGCTAGAACCCCAAAGAATACTGCTAGCTTGATTACAGTCAACAAAAACAAGACCAGGAGCTGACTGTGGCTCAGATCATGAACTCCTTATTGCCAAATTCAGACTTAAATTGAAGAAAGTGGAGAAAACCGCTAGACCATTCAGGTATGACCTAAATCAAATCCCTTATGATTATACAGTGGAAGTGAGAAATCGATTTAAGGTCTGATAAAGTGCTTGATGAACTATGGATGGAGGTTTGTGACACTGTACAGAAGACAGGGATCAAGACCATCCCCATGGAAAGGAAATACAAAAAAGCAAAATGGCTGTCTGGGGAGGCCTTACACATAGCTGTGAAAAGAAGAGAAGTGAAAAGCAAAGGAGAAAAGGAAAGATATAAGCATCTGGATGCAGAGTTCCAAAGAAGAGCAAGAAGAGATAAGAAAGCCTTCTTCAGCAATCAATGCAAAGAAATAGAGGAAAACAACAGAATGGGAAAGATGAGAGATCTCCTGAAGAAAATTAGAGATACCAAGGGAACATTTCATGCAAAGATGGGCTCGATAAAGGACAGAAATGGTATGGACCTAACAGAAGCAGAAGATATTAAGAAGAGGTGGCAAGAATACACGGAAGAACTGTACAAAAAAGATCTTCAATATGGTTTTGCCAGTAGTCATGTATGGATGTGAGATTTGGACTGTGAAGAAGGCTAAGCGCCGAAGAATTGATGCTTTTGAACTGCAGTGTTAGAGAAGACTCTTGAGAGCCCTTTGGACTGCAAGGAGATCCAACCAGTGCATTCTGAAGGAGATCAGCCCTGGGATTTCTTTGGAAGGAATGATGCTAAAGCTGAAACTCCAATACTTTGGCCACCTCATGCAAAGAGTTGACTCACTGGAAAAGACTTTGATGCTGGGAGGGATTAGGGGCAGGAGGAGAAGGGGATGACAGAGGATGAGATGGCTGGATGGCATCACGGACTCGATGGACATGAATCTGAGTGAACTCCGGGAGCTGGTGATAGACAGGGAGGCATGGCGTGCTGCGATTCATGGGGTCGCAAAGAGTCAGACACTACTGAGCGACTGAACTGAACTGACAGTTCCCTCATATTCATTGAAGTATAGCATTACTTCATGTAAAGATACTATCATATACTCATCTACTCTATTGTCGACCGAAATCTGGATTCTTTCTAGATGCTGGCTGCAATGAATAACGACATGCACATTCTTTTACATATCTCTTGGTGCTCATGATGCAAATATGCACTTCTTTAGTATGTAAGGATGAGTGAAAATGCTGGGTCATGGAATACACATATCTGCAACTTAGTAGACAATGTCACGGAGAAGGCAATGGCATCCCACTCCAGTACTCTTGCCTGGAAACTCCCATGGATCGAGGAGCCTGGTAGGCTGCAGTCCATGGAGTCGCTGAGTCAGACACGACTGAGCGACTTCACTTTCACTTTTCACTTTCATGCATTGGAGAAGGAAATGGCAACCCACTCCAGTGTTCTTGCCTGGAGAATCCCAGGGATGGCGGAGTCCGATGGGCTGCCGTCTGTGGGGTCGCACAGAGTCGGACACGACTGAAGCGACTTAGCAGCAGCAGCTTAGCAGACAATGTCAAAATGATCACACCAATTTGCACTACCATCATCAGTATATAAGAGTTTGGGCTTTTCCATACTCTTGTTAACACTTGGTATTATCTAGTTTGTTTTAGCTGCTTTGGTAGGTACCCAATGCTATCCGGTGGTTTTAATTTTGCATTTCCTTGATTACTGAATCACAAGCTTCTTTTCACATGTTTATTAGACACTTGGATAGTTTTTTTTTAAATGTCTGTTCTCATGATGCACATTTTTAAAAACTAAATTTTCCTTTCCTTTATAATTTGTATGTATTCTTCATAAAATGTCCTGTTTTATATGTATGCCACATATATTCTCTGACTCTATGTTGCCTTTTCATTCTCTTTATGGTATCTTGATGAACAAAGGTTCCAAATTTTAACACAGGCAAGCTGATCAATCTTTCCTTTACGGTTAGGCTTTCTCTGGTTTCCTATTTAGCAAGTCTCTTCTTATCCAGAGTTTTGTTGTTGTTGTTCAGTCGCTAAGCAATATCCTACTCTTGGTGACCCCATGGACTGCAGCACGCCAGGCTTTCCTGTCCTTCACTATCTCCTGGAGTTTGCTCAAACTCATGTCCATTGAGTTGGTAATGCCATCCAACCATCTCATTCCTCTGCCACCTGCTTCTCCTCTTGCCCTCAATCTTTTCCAGCATTAGGGTCTTTTTCAATGAATTAGAACTTCACCATCATGTGGCCAAAGTATTAGAGCTTCAGCATCAGTCCTTTCAATGAATATTCGGAGTTTATTCAACACTTAAAAAGTTCAAGAATGCTTCTGCTTTCAATAGGACATGGGCCTGAAGCCTTCCAGCTTTTAGAAACAGACAGAAGACTCCAAAAAAGTTAAAGTAAGATTAAGGCAAATGGGAGGTTCACCTAAAAATGTATTATGCATTTGAAAAGAACAGGATCAGTAAAACTGATGGCAGTTTAAAGATAAAAGTGAAACTACCTGGAACTGGTCTATCATAAGTCTCTCAATGACGAATACAATAAGTTATCACATATTTTAAGTATAAAACATTTGGTTAAAACCAGTAGAATGGACAATCTCTGCTTACAGTATAGAATGAATATTCTTTCCAATGTTTACATTCTTTTTGTATTAAAAAAAAAGTCATTTTGTGTGCAAAGAACCAAATCTGACCACATGCTGAGCCACACACACAAGTATACAAATTTCAGAGAATTTAATCATACAGAGGTAAGTACTCTGGTAACAAAACAGTTCAGATAGAAAACAATACCTGAAGATAACTACAAAATGCCATGCATTTGGAATTAGGAAACTGACTTCTAAATAACTATAGATCAAAACAGAGGTTATAATGGAAATTAGAAAATAGAAATTAGAATATATTTTGAATTGAACATTGATACAAATATAACATTTCAATAACTTCTGCTCTTATCTTTATAACTTACTTCTAATTTTCCTTAACTTTTTTGTTCCTACAGAGATACAGGGTTATTTAATTATTTAGCACAGGGTTTTCCAGGCTTCTGTTTTAAAAGACAGATTTCTC
Source organism: Cephalophus harveyi (assembly GCA_006410635.1). NCBI lineage: Eukaryota > Metazoa > Chordata > Mammalia > Artiodactyla > Bovidae > Cephalophus > Cephalophus harveyi. Next base: position 133,352 of record SJYT01061968.1, read on the forward strand.
TTAAAGCACAACTTTACCTACATCCCACATGGGTTTTATAAGCCTTCTGGAATCTGTTCAGTTCAGTTGTTGGAATCTGTGGTTTGATGTGTTTGTCAGGTTTGGAACTCTCATTAATTATCTGTTCAAATACTGCTTCTGGCCAATTTTCTTTTTGCCTACTGGGATTCCAATTTTAACTATGTTACAACTTCTCGTTGTACCTTGTAGGTCTTAATCTTCTTTTGAATTATCCATCCTTTAATCTCAAAAATTCTGAATACTGTTCCTGTCTTATCTTTTAATTCACCAATTCTCCCTTTTGCTTTGACTAAATCTCTTACAAAACCCACTTAAGTTTTAAACACTATTACATTTTTTAGTTCTAAATGTTCATTTTTAAAGATGCCAGTTCTCTGGACAAAATTCTTAATCTACTTTTTATTTCCTTGACATAATAAACATTGCCATGTTAAAGTCAAAGTTTGTGCCTAATAATCCCAAACCCTGAAGTTTCTAAGAAGTTGGTTCTATTGTCCATTTTTAATGCAGGCTTTCATTTATTTTGTATTGCTCCTAATTGCACTTTTAGTTAGCAATTTGCTGGTATGTCAAGCAGAAATAATAAGGTCTGGGAGGGTGTTTTATTCTTTTTATTATTATTCTACAGGTACCCAAAATGACATAATGATCTCAGTTCATTTCCAAGGCAAACCACTCAATATCACAGTAATCCAAGTCTATGCCCCAATCACTAATGTTGAAGATGAAGTTGAACAATTCTATAAAGACCCACAAGACCTCCTAGAATTAACAACAAACACAACAAAAATGTCCTTTTCATCATAGGGGACCTTGCTACCTGGAGTAACAGGCAAATTTGGCCTTGGAGTACAAAATGAAGCCGAGCAAAAGATAACAAGAGTTTTGCCAAGAGAACACACTGGTCATAGCAAACACCCTCTTCCAAAACACAAGAGATGACTCTACACATGGACATTACCAGATGGTCAATATAAAAATCAGATTGATTACATTCTTTACAGAAGATGGAGAAGCTCTATACAGTCAGCAAAAACAAACCTGGAGCTGACTCTGGCTCAGGATCATCAGCTCCTTATTGGAAAATTCAGGCTCAAGCTGAAGAAAGTAGGAAAAACAACTAGCCCACTCAGGTATGACTTAAATCAAATCCATTATATGGTGGAGGTGATGAACAGATTCAAGGGACTAGATCTGGTACACAGAGTGTCTGAAGAACTATTGACAGAGGTTTGTAACACTGTACAGAGGTCACGACCAAAACCATCCCCAAGAAAAAGAAATACAAGACGGCAAAGTGGTTGTCTGGGAGCTAAGAAAAGAAGAGCAGCAAAAGACAATGGAGAAAGGGAAAGATATACCCAACTGAATGCAGAGTTCCAGAGAATAGCAAGAAGAAACAAGAAAGCTTTCTTAAGTGAACAATGCAAAGAAATAGAGGAAAACAGTAGAATTGAAAAGACTAGATCTCTTTTAAGAAAATCGGAGATACCAAGGAATATTTCATGCAAGATAGGCACAATAAAGGACAAAAATGACAAGGACCTAACAGAAGGGATTAACAAGAGGTGGCAAAAATACACAGAATAATGATACAAAAAAGCTCTTAATGACTAAGGTAACCACAATGGCATGATCATTCACCTAGAGCAGGACATCCTGGAGTGTGAAGTCAAGTGGGCCTTAGGAAGCATTACTACAAACAAAGCTGGTGGAGGTGATGGAATTCCAGCTGAGTTATTTCAAATCCTAAAAGATGATGCTGTTAAAGTGCTGCATTCAGTATGCGAGCAAATATGGAAAACTCAGCAACTCCACAGGACTGGAAAACATCAGCTTTCATTCTAATCCCAAAGAAAGTTCAAATTACCGTATAATTGCACTCATTTAAAATGCCAGCAAGATTATGCTCAAAATTCAAGCTAAGCTTCAACAGTACCTGAACAGAGACTTCCAGATATGTAAGCTGAGTTTAGAAAAGGCAGAGGAACCAGAGATCAAATTGCTACAACCTCTGGATCACAGAAAAAGCAAGGAAACTCCAAACAAAAAAATCTACTTCTGCTTCACTGACTATACGAAAGACTTTGACTGTGTGGATGACAACAGTAATATTCTTGAAGAGATGGGAATACCAGACCACCTGACCTGCCTCTTGAGGAATCTGTATGCAAGTCAAGAAGCAACAGTTAGAACTGGACATGGAACAACAGACTGGTTCGAAATAGGAAAAGAAGTATATCAAGGTTGTATCGGAGAAGGCAATGGCAAGCCACTCCAGTACTCTTGCCTAGAAAATCCCATGGATGGAGGAGCCTAGTAGGCTGCAGTCCGTGGGGTTGCTACAAGTTGGACACGACTGAGCAACTTCACTTTCACTTTTCACTTTCATGCATTGGGAGAAGGAAATGGCAATCCACTCCAGTGTTCTTGCCTGGAGAATCCCAGGGACAGGGGAGCCTGGTGGGCTGCTGTCTATGGGGTCGCACAGAGTTGGACATGGCTGAAGCGACTTAGCAGCAGCAGCAGCAAGGCTGTATACTGTCACCCTGCTTATTTAACTTATATGCAGAGTGAAAGTGAAAGTGAAGTCACTCAGTCGTGTCCGACTCTTTGCAACCCCGTGGACTGTAGCCTACCAGGCTTCTCTGTCCATGGGATTCTCTAGGCAAGAATACTGGAGTGGGTTACCGTTTCCTTCTCCAGGGGATCTTCCCAACCCAGGGATCGAACCCGGGTCTCCCGCATCGGAGGCAGACGCTTTAACCTCTGAGCCACCAGGTACATCATGAGAAATGGTGGGCTGGATGAAGCACAAGTTGGAATCAAGATTGCTGGGAGAAATATCAATAACCTCAGATATGCAGATGACACCACCCTTATGGCAGAAAGTGAAAAACTAAAGAGCCTCTTGATGAAAGTGAAAGAGGAGAGTGAAAAAGTTGGCTTAATGCTCAACATTCAGAAAACTAAGGTCATGGCATCTGGTCCCATCACTTCATGGGAAATAGATGGGGAAACAGTGGAAACAGTGGCTGACTTTATTTTGGGGGGCTCCAAAATCACTCCAGATGGTGACTGTGGCCATGAAATTAAAAGACACTTGCTCCTTGGAAGAAAAGCTATGACCAAACTAGACAACATATTAAAAAGCAGAGACATTACTTTGCCAACAAAGGCCCGTCTAATCAAAGAAATGGTTTTTCCAGTAGTCATGTATAGATGTCAGAGTTGGACTATAAAGAAAGCTGAATGCTGAAGAATTGATGCTTTTGAACTGTGGTGTTGGAAAAGACTCTTGAGAGTCCCTTGGACTGCAAGGAGATCCAGCCAGTTCATCCTAAAGGAAATCAGTCCTGAATGTTCATTGGAAGGACTGATGCTGAAGCTGGAACTCCAGTACTGTGACCACCTGATTCGAAGAAGTGACTCATAGGAAAAGACCCTGATGCTGGGAAAGACTGAAGGCAGGAGGAGGAGATGACACAGGATGAGACAGTTGGATGGCATCACCAACTGGATGGATATCAGTTTGAGTAGGCCCTGGGAGTTGGTGATGGACAGGGAAGACTGGCGTGCTGCGGTCCCTGGGGCTGCAAAGAGTTGGACACGACTGAGTGACTGAACTGAACTGAATCCTGCAAGATGATTTTTCATTAGGAAAAAAAAATAGGGGGGGTTCTACTGTAATATCACTTTGAATAACCACAGTTTAAAGCATTAATAAAAATGCTAAACAGGTTAGCATTGTAAAGGCTCTGACATGTCCTACAGTAAAGAAACCTGTTTAGTTTTACTTGGTATGAGGTTTGCCACTCATATAGGTAAGTAATTCTTTTCACGTAGTTCCAAGAAACAACTTTGAAAAATGTAGATGAGGAACCATATCCACAATTTTAAATATATTTTCTTCTTAATTTCTGTGGGAATTTAAAATGTTTAATCTTTACATTAAAAAAGGTTTCAGGGATAAAAATGAGTTTAAACTATTTTTCCAAACTACTAAACCAAAACGGCATCATTGCTGAAAATAGGCTAAAATACATTTTCTAACTCTTCTTCACAAAAACTAACAATACTTCTACAATACCTATGAGAGACCATTTATTGGGGTGGGGGCTAATTTACAGCAAGAAACAAGTATGCTATAAGTACCACACAAAAATAATAACTTCCATTTGGTATCTGAATTAAGTGATGCAATGTGTCTACTTAGTTGAATCTGAATTCTAAGGTGGTACATGTTAAAAAGCGGTTACAACAAAAACATCATTTAGGATATAAAGCAAACAAGTAGAAAAAGTAGAAATACACCTAGCACAGGTAAAATAGGTATATAAGAGTATGAACCAGTGAGGAATCAAGACATTCAATCTTGATGTGTCATAAGACTGAGGTTATACTGTATTATTGTGTAGTAACAAATAAGACTTTCAAGTAACTCACTAAGCAGTTAAAATATCTTAATACTTAAATTTTAAATTAAAAAAAATTCATGTTCACTAATCATGATCATTAACATGATTAATTAACACTATTAGCACTAAACATATTAAAACAGTTGCCTATGACTGGGGACTGGGGGTGGGGGAGGAGAAAGGGGACAGGAGTGGAGGAGAAGTATAAAGGGTAAGTGAATAGCATACTGAGAGATGCTGAGATGACGTGCCATGATTTGAACAGTGTGACTAATGTGACCCTCCAAACCTGAGGGTCTAGAAACAAGCGGAAGAAGCTTACAAATGAAACATGAATTTAAAAAAGTCATGAAAGTAACAGGATTAGATAATATGTAAAAGGTCAAATTAAGACGATGACAAAATCTGAGTCTGAAATCATCAAATGGAACACAGAAAACTGAGCAGCAAAGTCTAGATTTATAGTTGCATGGCAGATAAGAAACAATAGAGAAAAAGCTTTAGGGAACTATGGACAGTAAAAAAACAAAAATAAAGCAAGAAGAGAATTAAAAGACTTGTTTGATAGGAAGGAGAACAATGTTTATCAAGCCAGAAGGATGAGAGGAAAAAACAAAGGCAAAGGGAAAACATAATAGAAATCTTCAAATAGTTATGAAATAAAAATAACTTTGGAACTAAGAACTAGTCAAAATTAATATTAAACAAAATAGAAATTATTGATTCTAGCCTTAAGCAGGCTGGAAAGTAGAGAGGAGAGCAAGATGCATAGTGTTGGGAGAATAAAAGCATATAGGAAAATGCAACATAAAAAGAGTATGCTGCTGCTAAGTCACGTCAGTCATGTCCAACTCTGTGCGACCCCACAGACGTCAGCCCACCAGGCTCGCCCGCCTCTGGGATTCTCCAGGCAAGAACACTGGAGTGGGTTGCCATTTCCTTCCCCAATGCATAAAAATGAAAAGTGAAAGTGAAGTCGTTCAGTCGTGTCTGACTCTTCGCGACCCCATGGACCGCAGCCTACCAGGCTCCTCCGTCCATGGGATTTACCAGGCAAGAGTACTGGAGTGGGGTGCCATTGCCTTTTCCTATAAAAAGAGTATATGGGCATGTAAACAACTAAAATAGAGTTGAAAATAAATAAACTATAAACATTAGGAAATACAGTTACAAGGATAGCAGTCCTAATATATAATTGGTAAGACCTTTATGAATTTCTCCACATTTAATTATCTGTTAAAAAAGATCATACAACAGGTCCTATCTATTGAGTCCATTAAAACAGATTAATACAGAGGCAGGAACAATTAGGGATTTATTCCTACTTTAGGTCATTATGTTTTGTAACTCTCATTAAATAAGGTGTTTCTTTCTTTCTCATCATTTTAAATTAAGTTATTCAATCATCAAAATTTTATTAAGGCTGAAAAGTAGAAGTTTCTCAGTCATGTCCGACTATTTGCAACCCCATCGACTATACAGTCCATGGAATTCTCCAGGACAGAATACTGAAGTGGGTAGCCTTTCTGTTCTCCAGGGGATCTTCCTGACCCAGGGATGGAACCTGGGTCTTTCACATTGCAGGTGGATTCTATACCAGCTGAGTCACAAGGGAAGCAGCTCCTCACATTTTTGGAATAAGTGGGTTGAACATATGTAATAGGGAATTTTTCTATAAGTGATCTGTTTTCAGATGTCTCTTTGATCACACAGCATCTAAAAACAGAAGGGAATTCCTTCCCTTGCTTTCAGATAAAAATGAAGGTAACTGGGATTATCATACATGAAGAGACCAACACAACTAAATCTGATGGTAACCTAAAATAATAGTTATTCCTGTGACTCTATAACATATACGTCATGTTTCTGTAATGTTAAGATCATAATGTATCTTTACCAGGATTTCAGGGCTGGGTAGACACATTTACGAAATTTTTAAACTGCGAGTCATCTTGGGAGGGGTTCCAAAGCAAAAGAGCCAATCTGGCAGCAACCATGACAAAATGCAAATGCTCCACATGTGACCATCAAACTGATCCTCTGGAGACAGACTTCTTAATGAGGCCCACTATTTCTTCCTATGGCAATCTCCCTGAAAACATTTCACGTAACTGTAAAATACAGCAGTCTGCTAACAGTCTGACCTTGGTAGGGACAGATGACACAGAAAGCTTCTCTTTAAGAAACTGTCTTAAGGTGAAATTGTATTAAGGCAATTTATTCTTTAGAAAAGAACAATGTCTACTATGAAGGAGGCATTCAATAAATATTTATTGAATGAATACGTGAATAAGGCCAAGGTATGAGGAATAACACAGGGGTATCAAAAACTCTTAAGTATTAGTGAAAGCAATAACTAAACAAATCATAAAGTGACATGGTCTACTCTAGTCATTTATCCCCATATTTTCCTCTTTACTTGGTAGAAACCCTTGTTCGAGGGACAGTATTCCTTTTATCCCAGATAAGACAGATGCCAACAGAGTGAGGCAGTAGGAATTCACTCACCCACTGGGCTGCTTCCAGCTCCATTTGGCACTGTGAGGTCTGAAGTGCTCAACATCCCACCTAACAACATTACAGAGAAAAGACAGAGGGCAAGGAGTGAATGTAAATTGATTCTCATTATCTGAATGAGAATGAATTGACCAGAGGTAATCCTCACTTCATTCCTAAAAAACACGAAAATAAAAACTAGCCCGGTCTGAACTAGGCATTATGATGTAGTCAAACATACAGGCACTCATCCATCAACTTCTGGACATGTCTGCCGTCTTGTGACTCAATACCAAATAAGTACATATTGACAAGAATAGGGGCAGTGCTAATGAGTGCTATAAAATCTAGGAATAATGGGACAGGAGATAATTGCATTATACACAGAGATGCAGTAAATGCACCTCAAATTTCTGAGTTAATGAACAAATCAGGAGGAGGGGGATGCTCTAAGTGAGTCTACTTCTCCATTTATTTTTTAACACAACTGGCTCACAATCAATTTTTAATCTTTATGATATCCTAAATAAATTTTCTGCCTGTGTAGGTATACTGTCCCCATGATATGGAAAGCTTATTTTCCAAAATAGGCAGGTTCTCTATTTGTTACACAATACCTGTACAATGCTAGAGCCACAGACTTTCAAAAAAAAACAACTTTAAAATGGGGGCAATTATGTAGTAGTGACTCTTGCTCATCAAAGCAAGAACATTAAGAGTAGCAGAATAAGAAAGTGTTCATATTAGCAATTAATTTTTTCATTCTTTTAGCTAAAGAATCAGAAGAATAAGTGTCAGTACATACCTGCACTGCCAGTACTTGGTGGTCTCTGAGGAGCTCCAGGGGATACATTTCTATGTAATGTGGCTTGGGGTGGAGAGAGCATGCTTGTATCTGCTAATGCGGAGCTGGCTGCCAAAGATGGGGACACAAGCGAACTCCCTGGGTTAGTGTAAGACAAAGCACTGGGGCTGGTCACAGGGACTGTGACAGACATTGAGAAATTCTGAGGTGGCAGACCAGGCTGTAAACAAAGAACAAGGAAGAGAAGACTGTTAGTTTCATTTTCATCTAATTAAATTTAATAACTTATGCACTTTAATTTGGTAAGGTAACACTAGTTACTAAAAGTAGAGGATGGAGGTAAGTTCTTAAAATAAATTTGCAGGTTTAAGTTACTTTCTTTACAATTATATGAGAATATTTATCATGAACATTTTCAACTTTAATTTTTATACAGTAATACATATATGCTAGTATAACATATACATTATATATTTCAAATATTCATAGAGATGAACATGAAAGGCCAGAACCTGATATTAAAGATGTGCTGTCCAACTTAAAACATTATAAATACATCATTGTTACCAAGAAAGCATACATTAGCACTTATATACATGCAAATCAGTTTAGTAACATTACACTTCAGTTGGGAGATTCCAAATATAACAAAAGAGAGAAAGGATGTACACGTATGATAAACTTCATACATCAAATCTGCCCTGGTCTGATTTAATTCACTAACCTTAATGGACAAAACTTAAAAAAAAAAAAAAAAAATTTATATATGTATATGTAACACAATGCAACGAGTGATCTTTATAATTTGAGAGAAAATAAAAAACTTTCCTCTCCCTACATTTTAAAACAGTGATCTCCAAATTAAGGTAATACTACTAATTCAAAGTTGAAAGAGTATAAATAACTAAGTACTTTATTCGATAGTTTATTGCAGGAAGAAAATTATAACTCATTAAAAGATATAAACAATAGATACATGATAAAAATTTTTTAAAGGTAAAGCAATTTTATTTATACAAAGTTTTTGCAGCTTAACGTTATCTGCAAGGTCACCAACATCCATATGAGGTCAAAAGGAATTTTACTTTATTTTTTCTGTTGTTATGTTTCTTAAGAGGGGTATTACCACAAAAATATCTCCTTAAATCTGTTGTCCATGGGCTTCTTCTTATAGCATCAGACTGTTTTGAAGAAATAATCCATAATACATACTTTAGGGCATAGTTTTAAGAGAATTAACTCTGGTAGTGAAATAAATAGCAGTGGCACCAATTCATTCATGAAGATTACAACACATACATATAGTGTTAGAAAAATTAGACCAAGAATAACTGTCTTAAGCAACTCCTGCCAATGGGGCTTCAGTGAGAACTCTTTGAACTATCAAAAGAGCACTGTTTTACCATTAGATGTGTGAGCATGAAAAATTTTTTAAGTAACTATTTGTGTTGCAACCAGTTTAAGAACACTGTTTCCTTAAATTAAAATCAAGTCAAGGCACTCTTCCTCAACACTGACAGTGCAAGAAAAGAATAGGAATTTGGAGGTACTGTCACCAAGTTGTTTTAGGACACTTGAAAAGAGTCAAACAGTAAGCTACTATTATAGCAACTATATAAAATAATTAAAAACAATTTTGAAGCATCAAATTATATAATAAAATCTAGCCATTTTATATTTTATAGTCTCAAAATCTAAAGTCCATACAATATTTTTAAAGTCATGAGAGGGAGAGGGAAGTCTCAAATGCATCCTTGTATTTAAAATCATGGGAATTTAAAGCTGGAAGGGACCTTAAAAAATTATGTGAGCCAATTCATTCACTTTACAGATGAGGAAATTGGAATCTAGGATGTTTAGATGCCCTATTCAAAAATAAGGAGATACTAGAAGAGCCCAGATTAGGATGTTTTCTCTTCACTTCTACATTTAAGACACTGAAGATGTACTACTGTTAAGATTTCTGCAATTTTATCTTGAAGTTCTATAAATTCAAAAGAAATTAATACCTCCCCCCCCTCCTTCTACTTACTGCTGTCATCATCCACTGTGAAAACAAACAACAAGAGGTGTGGTCAGTCTCTTCATGCATAAGATAAAAGCACAAACCATACTTTAGTACTCACTGCGATTTTATGATTCCGCATCATATTATCAAATTCCTCATTAATTTTTTTATATTTTTCTTCTGTATGTGGAGTTAGCACATAGGAAGTATCAGGGTCTGGGCTGTCGCACCCTCTGTGTTCCTTCTTGTTCAGAGCCTAAATAATGAAGTTAACAAAAAGGATCAACAAATAAAAAGTAGAGGTAAAGTAAAAGTACTTACAGGGCCTCGTTTGAAAATAAAATCACTATCTTCATTTAGTTTGCTGAATCTGTCCTCCGAGAGTGGACTGTGCTCAAAGTAATCGTCAGCATCAGGGCTCTCACAACCATTAAGGCCTTTTTTTCTTAAAGTCTGAAATACAATTGGAAAATTCACACACAAATGATACTAACTTGCCATGAGTCTTTTTTGTAAAAATTAAAGAGAGCACAGACTGAATGAACTGAGTAATACAAGAGCCACTGAAATGGTTTTGAACGATCACAAGTGTACTGTAATTCTTCAAATAAGGTAATCCTTATCATAAGCAAAATTATGTTCCCATTGTACATTAAGAGAAAAGAAGTATTTCCATATTTGGAGTCTTCCTTTCCAAACTTCCCAGAGAATATGAAATTACTCACTGTTCTGATAATTACAATCTAAATCTGATTACAGCCTGATCAACATGTCTGACAGGATCACTGAGTATGAGATCCCAAAATATAAATATATCAAGATGATACTTTGAGAAGTTACTGCAGCATCTTTATGAAATGAACATTTCAGCAAGTTCATCTGCTGACATTCCTTTTTGCCTGAGAGTTTATCCCATTCACCAGAAAGAATACACATGATATCCCAATAATTTCATCCCTAATTTGTTCTTAAATGCTATGATTTTCCTGCCAATGCAGGAGATGTAAGAGATGTGGGTTCGATCCCTGGGTTAGGAAGACTCCCCTGGATGAGGAAATAGCAACACACTCCAGTATTCTTAGGGCTTCCCTTATAGCTCCATTGGTAAAGAATCTGCCAGCAATGTAGGAGACCCTGGTTCAATTCCTGGGTCAAGAAGATCCGCTGGAGAAAGGATAGGCTAACCACTCCAGTGGGCTTTCCTTCTTGGGCTTCCCTTGTGGCTCAGCTGGTAAAGAATCCGCCTGCAATGAGGGAGACCTGGATTCAAACCCTGGGTTGGGAAGATCCCCTGGAGAAGGGAAAGGCTTCAGTACTCTGGCCTGGAGAATTCCATGGACTATACAGTCCATGGGGTCGCAAAGAGTCAAACAGGACTGAGCGACTTTCACTTTCAGGTATTCTTCCCTGGAAGATCCAGGGACAGAGGAACCTGGAGTTCTACAGCCATGTGGTCACAAAGAGTTGGACACAACTGAAGCAACTTAGCATGCACGCACACTGATTTTCCTACACAACTCTGAAGCATAAAAACTCAAATACCTATTTATGTACGACACCAATGACTCTTTCCTCCATAGATTGTACATATTACTGACTTCACAAATCTTTAAATTTTGATAAAAACTAATTCAGCAAGATCTTTCCCACCCTTTGCTAGCTCTTTCTATAGAGCTCCCTCATGGATTAATTTAATCCACTGAATTGACTTTCTGGAGAATTTTCTTGAATGTCCTGGACCATACTGATTATTTTTCTCTTTTCTTACTTTAGGATAAAAATATAGTGAACAGTTTTTTTTTTTTTTTTTCATATTGCATTTTTCTAATTAAAATCACCACAAAATGACTTGTTTAGTTAAAAGACTAGGGCTTAATAATCTATAGAATATTAATTTACTTCCAGAATGTCTAAATTAAAAAAAAATCCAGTGAATGCTATTTTAATTTTTTTCTTTAAAGTAGTAAAATATAAACACACAATACATTAAGATATGAGAATTTTTTAAAAATTTTATCTGGTCTATTTTTAAATTTCACTTTATTCAATTTGATGCTTAAAGAATCAGAAGTAATCATTGGGATATCTATGTTAACTGCTCAAATTTCTTGGCATGCACTGGGAATCCCACCATAATGCCTCAAACTTCCACCACAACACATCACTAAACATGAGCAGACAGCATCAGTTCAGTTCAGTCGCTCAGTTGTGTCCGACTCTTTGCGACCCCATGAACTGCGGCATGCCAGGCCTCTCTGTCCATCACCAACTCCTGGAGTTCACTCAAACTCTTGTCCATCGAGTTGGTGATGCCATCCAGACATCTCATCCTCTTCCCCTCATCCTCAACCCCTTCTCCCCCTGCCCCCAATCTCTCTCAGCATCAGAGTCTTTTCCAGTGAGTCAACTCTTTGCATGAGGTGGCCAAAGGACTGGAGTTTTAGCTTCAGCATCAGTCCTTCCAAAGAAAACCCAGGACTGATCTCCTTTAGAATGGATTGGTTGGATCTCTTTGCAGTCCAAGGGACTCTCAAGTGTCTTCTCCAACACCACAGTTCAAAGGCATCAATTCTTCGGCACTCAGCTTTCTTCACAGTCCAACTTTCACATCCATACATGACCACAGGAAAAACCATAGCCTTGACTAGACGGACCTTTGTTGGCAAAGTAATGTCTCTGCTTTTGAATATGCTATCTAGGTTGGTCATAACTTTCCTTTCAAGGAGTAAGTGTCTTTTAATTTCATGGCTGCAGTCACCATCTGCAGTGATTTTGGAGCCCCAAAAAATAAAGTCTGACACTGTTTCCACTGTTTCCCCATCTATTTCCCATGAAGTGAACAGACATGATCTTCATTTTGTGAATGTTGAGCTTTAAGCCAACTTTTTCACTCTCCTCTTTCACTTTCATCAAGAGGCTTTTTAGCTCCTCTTCACTTTCTGCCATTAGGGTGGTGTCATCTGCATATCTGAGGTTATTGATATTTCTCCTGGCAATCTTGATTCCAGCTTGTGTTTCTTCCAGTCCAGCGTTTCTCATGATGTACTCTGCATAGAAGTTAAATAAGCAGGGTGACAATATACAGCCTTGACGTACTCCTTTTCCTATTTGGAACCAGTCTGTTGTCCCCTGTCCAGTTGTAACCGTTGCTTCCTGACCTGCATACAGGTTTCTCAAGAGGCAGGTCATGTGGTCTGGTATTCCCATGTCTTTCAGAATTTTCCAGTTGTGATCCACAGTCAAAGGCTTTAGCATAGTCAATGAAGCAGAAATAGATGTTCTTCTGGAACTCTCTTGCTTTTTCGATGATCCAGCAGATGTTGGCAATTTGATCTCTAGTTCCTCTGCCTTTTCTAAAACCAGCTTGAACATCTGCAAATTCAAGGTTCACATATTGCTGAAGCCTGGCTTGGAGAATTTTGAGCATTGCTTGGAGAATTTTGAGCATTGCTTTACTAGCGCTGTGAGGCAGCATACACCACACCTATTTCTCCAAAATTGGCCTCAAGGCTCTAAGTTATATATGTGGGTCTAAGTAGTCACTGAACTTTTATGTATACTTAGACATAAAAAGTCCTATTGTTTATAACTAAAAGGTGAAGATAAATTCTGCCCCATTCATGGTAGCAAGTTCTGCCTGTCAAAGCTCTCCAACTTGCTATCAGCAATGAAGATGTTAACACTGAGAATACTGGAACACAATGAACTCTTATAACCAACACAGCTATAGAAACAGAACAAATACAATAGATGCCTATATACAGATTTTATCACGAAGTTGATTTATTCTACCCTGAAATCTCCAGATATTTTCCCCTCATGTTCCTATTCCTTAAGGCTAGGTTAATTCACAGTCTTGCTCTTCTAGTAACAACAATCACCCAAGTGTGTCTCTCTGAACATTTTCAAATTACAGAAGAAAAAGAATATGGCCTTTGTTTAATAATCACACACTTTTATCCTAGAAGAGCAGGGTTAACCCTACTTGTACTAATGAGGAAGAAAACGTTCTGGTATCTCCAGTTCTGCAAGCCTTCACTTTAGATGTGGTTCCTGTCATGGTGAGAGAATTCAAGAGGCTGTATCAGCTCTACAGATAAGCTCATGTACCTCTGCTGGATATCCAACTTGGGTTTTATCACTAGAACATGAAGAGTTGTTTTGAGGATCCAACTACCATAAAAAGACTTTTTCTGTCGTCTTTATCAATACACCATAGCATAATATTAAAAGTTTCTCCTGTGTCACTGGTACTAACAAGTGGAATGCTGGTATCTATTAACAAGGCCAGGCGAGGCATATAAGAAATAGGCTAGCTTCAGCTTTCTTAAATGCTGCAAGCTAGCCTCAATAAAAACACTTGGAAAATACAACCTGAAAGGTCACCATTAAGGGGAGAGTCTGCTTTTAAGTGGGAACATTCAAGATGCACTGTGTACTCTCTATAGTTATTACTGATGATAATAATGTTCCACATTCTTAAGCAAGATTTTAAAAGTATTTCATTCTTGTACATGTGATTGACAGTTTTTCAGACCATTATGGCAAAACTTAAGGGGAAGACTCTATTGTGCCAGAATAATTTGATATTTCAGGGGCATACATCACTTAAATTAATGTATTCTATTTGCTTTTCTTAAATGACTGTATTCTGAAATATAGATTATGAATTGCTAAAGGGATCAATGGGTGATGAAAAATTAAATTATTAATCAATTTAAGCTGTCTTGATACAATCTGTTCTGTGTCTTTATATCAGTGTTCCAAATATATCTAAAGGGTTTAGCTAGAAACATTATTTACATGAAATTGTAAAATTAGTGTACCTACAAATTTTATCAGTCCATTTCTACAGAAGACAGACATTTTATTTTTGGAGTGTCAGTTAAACACATTAAAAAAAACAAACTTTCTACTTGTCACAACAAAGTTAAACTCTATTATGATTTTAATAGCTTTTCTTTTTGTGATGTTGGGAAATTTTACATAGGTTTTAAATAATGAATACACTTAGATAACATTTATCTTCAATACTCATTACATAAAGACAGATTGTATAAATTTCTTAAATGGATGAAAAAATAATTGCTAAGTGTCCTTAATTTAAACCAATGCATTCATTAGGACGCATCCTTCCAGGTTATCTGATTCATTGTGGTTTGTGCCGGTCTTTGAGCTCTTTTACAACTCTGCAGAAACACAAGTTTATCTGTAGAAAGCTGAGAGTAATACAAATACTTACTGTTTATAGACATACAAACAGATTCTGTCTGCAGGAGGTCTCAACTGACCTCTTTTCTCAATGAGGAAGAGGTCAGTTTTGCATCTATGAAGAAAAATCATTTTGCCTTCTTGATGAGTGAGAGTGTTATTCACTCAGTCACATTCAACTCTGCGACCCCATGGTCTGCAGCCCACCAGACTCCTCTCTCCACTGGAATTCTCCAGGCAAGAATACTGGAGTGGGTAGCCATTTCCTTCTCCAGGGGATCTTCCCAGCCCAGGGACTGAAGCTGGGTCCCCTTCATTGCAGGCAGATTCTTCACTGTCTGAACCACCTGAAAAGCTTCTAGATGGGCTTATGCACTTGTCTTTGGCTTTACCTTTGGATTTACCTTTAACCAGTTGCAACATTTTTTGTGCTCCCTCAGAAATTAGTAAGTTAAACTCCTGACATGTTCATTATATAGCTGAGAGTCATGATTTTACCTTTTTCTGGAGAAAAAAACAAAACCACCTGTTTAACAGTTGTAAGAGTGAAATCACCCTTGACTCATGATTCACAGCAGATCCAAATGCAGGGGAAAGAGTCTGCTCTTTTTAGAACTTAGTACTGGACTGAGTATTGATTTTTAAAAGAGAAAACAATGTGCTGTTAAAACTTTAAAAAATATTTGATTATCTAATTAATGACCTGTATTAATTTATTATGGTATCAACAATTAAGATAATTATGCTCAGAGAAGGATTATCAGATTTCAGTCCTCTTATTCAAGACATTAAGGAGAATAATCCTTAATTTTTGTGACAATTCATAAATGAAATTATTCATACTACAGTATTAAGAGTGTAATCATCTAAAAGTGCAAACCACAGACTCTCTTGAAACAGGGTTCCTTCTCCATTTGAAGCTTACAAGGGCCAAAGTAAAATTCAAGCTATTGGGGAAAGAGTAGGTAGTGTTTTGCCTATAAGCATTTCCAAGGAGAAGGAATCCCTATAACGTATCTAAACTTTCCAAACAGGATATGCCCAAATTAAACTTACAAGTAAGAGGACGTTTTCTTCTCAGTTTTGGTATTAATTAAATCAGTTTTGTTGAAATGAAGAGTAACTTGAAGCTCACTTTATAGCTGGATGAGTAATGATTTTATACCTTCTTCCAAATCTATTCTGAAACTTTGAAGAACTATACACCCAAGTGACAAATGCACATTTTCATTTGGATATTTGGCTATTATCACTATTTCAATTTAATCAAGATGGAATTTCTTATCTTTTATCAAGTATCAATAGATCTCCTCTTTGGACTTAGCTATTTCTAGCCAACACAGCAAACAATCTTGCTGTTCACTTTGCTCTCTCCCCACATTAACATGGAATTCCAAATTTTGTAGATATATTATTCCATTTCTACTGCCACCATACTCATGCAGGCCTGTGCTGCTTTATATCTGGACTCTTATTAAACCTTCCTTCACTTCTCTTTCTTCTAATTTGTCCCATAAATGGTTACAGATTCAGTTCTCTTCCATATCACTTTCTATTAGTCACCCTTGTTTTAAATATTTGATGGCTCTCAGTGATCTAAAAGCAATACTCTCTCAACTTTTTAGATTATCCCACCCCACCTGTAAACATATTTCATGCATAGCCCCCAATATATGCATACACTGAAAAAATTATAAGCATGAATGACTGTCAATCTTCTAAAACAGTAACAAATCTTGGGATAAAATATAATTTCTATTATTTTCTCCCTGAACCACAGTAGTTTTATATATCTTACATCCCTCCTGAACTAACAAACGTGGAGTACAAAATCAAAATTCCTTAGCCTGACTGCAAGTTACCTAAAAGCCTTTTTTTTCCTTTCCCATTTTTATGCTCCCTGAAACTTCTGACCCAGCCATAGTAGTCAAAATTATTGTCCTCCTTACAGTCATAAAAATCCCTCACTGATGTTACCCCACTTGCTTGAAACCCTGTCTTCTCTCTTATCTGTATAACTATCTTATAGCTCACTGTGGCCTAGTTTGAATTGCATTTTTCCATGAAACCTTCTTTCCCCACTGCTTCATATGCTGAAATTGTAAGAGCACTTACTCTTTAGAGCATTCATGTAACATATGCAACATTGTATTTACTTATCTTCTGCATATTTTCTGTATTCTTCAACTAATGTATGAACTTTCAAAGACTGAAGTCTAGACTGCTTTACATTTTCAGAGTCTGTCTTAGACAAACAAGGTGCCACACACACATGAAATATGTATTTATGAATACCTGCATGATAAAAAAAAAAAATACATAGCAAAGAAGACCAGGATGATGTGATGTTACTTCAGATGTTTTCTAAAGCATAAAGTTATGAATTTATTATATTTAAGCAAAAATATAAGGCAATTCAGAGACATTAATTTGTACTAGGTGGATCCACAGAAATTGTTGACAGCTGACTGCATTTGAATCACAAAAATACAATTTTATAACTATAATTTCATATGCAAGTTCAATAATAACAATCTAGACTCTGAAAGCTTCTGGGATACTCTCCAGTGGGTTTTTGGATACGAAAGATTAGAACTGGTAGTGCAAGAAGACCTCTCATTTTAAGTGTACATTTAGCTATAATCAACTAACAGCCAAAAGTTCTTATTTTGAACAAAGAAGGCTGAAGAATAAACCAAGAGGTCTAAAAATCAAAAGTCATACTTTTCTTAAATAAGAGAAACTCCATGTCATCTACAGAGGATCAACCCTGTTAAAAAAATTATGTTAGCACTGAGACAAAGGTCCATAGTTCACTAAATCTTTTATACTACTGAGAAAGCATCAGCAAGACAGTATCATAATTTAAGTTTCTTTAAAATTTGGGAATTATGTTCTGGTTACAAAAATGGCTAATTGTATAAGAACCTAGAATATCAATTAGTTTTACATGAAGACCATCAGCTGTGCCTTCAGAGAGTCGTTTTGCACACTAGCCATGGTGGCAGAGATGAGGGACTATGGAAACTTTGAGACAGAGTTCCTCTTCAGGCCTTAAGGAAGCCAGGTATTCCTTTCAGACTTGGGTGCCATCTGCCTATATTTTTCCAATAAATTCTTCTTTAGTTAGAGTCACTTCAAATGAATTCTTATTCTTTATAATCAAAGAACCTTGATTAAAAAAACTGTCACAATTCTTTGAGTCACTAGTTAATAGTCTCCTTACCTAAGTCATCTAAGTCTCCTAAGCAAGTCTGGCTAATGCCTCCATAACTGAGACCAGGAAAGATCCCAAACTTGGAAAAGCTGACTCAAATAATGGTATATACACCAACAAAGATATTTAAAGTCACATGTTCTACTGTTCTACTTAAAGTATTCACAACCTCATCTTTCAAGTTCAAAGAAACACTTTTAGAATTCTGGGTATATAAAACACTGTTTGGCTGGCCCTGAACATTTGCTTGTCACTTTCTGGTTTACATTACTAAATCTGTTGGTGAAACTGAAGACAGCAAGAATAAGGGAAGAGTAAAAAGGAGATAGAAACCAGGAAAAAGAAACCTGAGGAGGCAAGAACAATGCCGTTTTAGACTTTTTTCTGGATATCTCAGGTTTTTTTTTTAAACACAATAAACAGAAACATATTTCAAAAAGGATTATAAATTAGGCAGAGGCAGCTAATTTTAAATAGATTTCCTTTTGCTTATATTCTTTCATCAGCAAAAAATAACATTTAAAATTTCAGACATAATAAAAATAACATTTATTCTCCATGGAAATTATATATACAATGCAGATATATATAAAATATATATGCCCTAATACATACATACACACTATACCCTTTGGTGTTTGTTCACAGAATGAAGAAATCTAGGACTCAGAATATTGTTCATTGTAAATATATTTAAATAAGCATTTGAATCATGTGGAGTCTGCAATAAAAACTGATAAAATCCGAGGACTGGTATTTTCTGGAATTTTTAGATGATAATGAATTTTGGATTCAGGAGTCTGTACTGCCTGTTTAACAGAGCCCATGTCAGATAAGACTGTATTTTTAATTACCGTCAACCAAGAATTAAAAATATTCTTTGACACACACTCAATTTTATAATGATAACTATCAAATTCCATTCCAAAGTAGTAATAATCATAGCACCTAGAAGTGAAACTAGGGAATTAAAAGTACTCAAAAGGTATATACACATAGTTTTAAAATGCACGATGAGCTCATCAATTATACCAATCCACAATATTATCAACCACCTTAAATCACATTTCAGTGAAACAACTAAGCAACTCCATAAACACTGGCTGAATGGATAATTTGTCGCCTCTAGCATAAAGAATATATGAGTGCTTAAAATTATGGAATGATGTCTTAAGTCCCAAGTAACTTAAACTAGATTTTAGAATTTTAATGTGAAAAGTTTTCCTTTTTTCCATCTTTAATAACTGTTTCCAATTCTGAAAGATACTTATTCTTCCCAAACACTTTGAAAACAAAAACGTTTTTTAAAAACTGGACATAATACATAAAAGGGCTTCCATAGTAGCTCAGTTGGTAAAAGAATCTGCCTACAGTACAGGAGACCTGGGTTCGATTTCTGGGTCAGGAAGATCCCCTGGAGAAGGAAATAGCAACCCACTCCAGTATTCTTGCCTGGAAAATCCCATGGACAGAGGAGGCTGGTAGGCTATAGAACATGGAGTCGCCAAGAGTCGGACATGACTTAGTGACTAAACCACCACCAACAGAAGGTTCATCAAAATTTATATAAAATTCAACGATTACAAAGTGAACAACAGTAATTCTAATCAGGTCAAAAAATACACTAGAACCAGAACCATGTGTATCTCCTTCAATCACATAACCCTCCCCTCTCTCCTCCATAGTAATACCTTCCTAAGTCTGTGGTGTCGACTTCCTGTACTTTTATCATAGGTTTATGATATATATCCCTAAAACTATAACTGGCTTCCCCAGTGGCTCACTGGTAAAGAAGCTGTCTGCCAATGCAGGAGACATGGACTGAACCCCTGAGTCAGGAAGATCCACTGGAGAAGGGAATGGCACCCCACTCCAGTATTCCTGCCTGGAGAATCCCATGGACAGAGGAGCCTGGTGGGCTACAGTCCCTGGGGTTGCAAACAGTCGGACATGACTTAGTGACTGAGCATGCACATATTTCTAAATATTATGTGAATGGAATATATGCACTGTATTATTTTGTCTGTTCTCCTTCAATACACTGGACGTTTGGGGTTGCAGGTAGTTACAACTTGAACATTTTTAGTGAATACTGTACTATACTATGTGGGAGAAAACTTGTTATCCATTCTATTACAGATAGACATTGAAGTTGCTTCAACCTATTAGCTATTATGAAAATGGAGCTATGCACATTTTTGCAGACATAGTTTGCTGTGTATCTGCACACACTTCTCCAGGGTATATTCTTAAGAGCAGAATTGTTAGTTCATAAAATGATATCGTCACACTAGATAATGCTGAACAATTTTTTAAAGTAGTTGTATCAATGTATTCTACTTGCAATGAAAATTTAACTTGCTTTCCCTTCATTACCAAGAAAATGAAGCACATTTCAAAATTACTAGCCATTTGCATTTTCTTTTTTGTGAGGTGCCAAGTGTTGCAGGACTTTGCCAATTTTCTATTGAGTTGTCTTTTTCTTATCACTTTACAGTCATTCTTTTACTTGTAATCAACATAAGTTCTTTGCCACTTTTATGTACTGTTGAAAAAAAATTCTTTCCTATTCTGTGACATGTTTAACACTTGTCTTTGGATGAATACAGGTTCTTAATAAAATTAAGTTTATTCATTTTTCCTTTACAAGTGTCCTTTATGGTAGTAATGTTTATGTCTTGTACAAGAATTCCTTCCCTACCTCAAAATCATGAAGATATTCTCCTACATTATATCCCAGAAGTGTTACAATTTTGCCTTTCACATTTAGGTCGATAATATTTCAGGATGTCAATTTTGTATAAGATACAAGGTAGGTTCAATCTCACAGTTCCCCCATATATATGTATCCAGTGTCCCAGCATCACTGCTTAAAGAGTTGGTTCTATCCCCCTTTGATGTGCAATACCACATTATGTGCATGGTTCTGTTTCTGAGCAATTACTTCACTGATTTATTTAGTATCTGTGCCAATGCCACATTCAGTTCAGTTCAGTTCAGTAGCTCAGTCGTGTCCGACTCTTTGCGACCCCATGAATCGCAGCACACCAGGCCTCCCTGTCCATCACCATCTCTCGGAGTTCACTCAGACTCACGTCCATCGAGTCCGTGATGCCATCCAGCCATCTCATCCTCGGTCGTCCCCTTCTCCTCCTGCCCCCTATCCCTTCCAGCATCAGAGTCTCTTCCAATGAGTCAACTCTTCGCATGAGGTGGCCAAAGGACTGGAGTTTCAGCTTTAGCATCATTCCTTCCAAAGAAATCCCAGGGCTGATCTCCTTCAGAATGCACTGGTTGGATCTCCTTGCACTCGAAGGGACTCTCAAGAGTCTTCTCCAACACCACAGTTCAAAAGCATCAATTCTTCGGCGCTCAGCCTTCTTCACAGTCCAACTCTCACATCCATACATGACCACAGGAAAAACCATAGCCTTGACTAGATGGACCTTTGTTGGCAAAGTAATGTCTCTGCTTTTGAATGCCACATTACTCTAGCTATAACATTAGTCTCAATATATTGTAATACAAAAGCTTCTCATCTTGCTATTCTTCAGAGTATCTTCTTATCCCCTTAATTTCCCTATATATTTAAGGATCAGTTTTTGAATTCTTGAAAAAATTAATTCTTTGGGATCTTGACTGGCATTTCCTTGACTCTATATGGATTATTCATGTAGCATGGACATATTAAAACTTTCAGTCCATAATAATAGGATACTCTGTTAAGTCAACCCTGCATTCCTGGGATAAATCCAACTTACAATGTGTGAATTAGAACACAGCCTAAATCCCCAATTTAATGCTACTTCCCCTTTCAAACCAAGTGGAATAGCATCATATAACTCTCAACATAGCTAAAAATCTATCATAATTAAGAGATGAGGTAACAGTCTATTTCTATAAACTTCTTTTTAAAAGTTAATTATCTGTTTCCAGCTTATCATTCTTACAATTATTTGACCACTTAGACTTTTCAATACCTTTAACAGCTGTCCAATGACCACAGGACAAATGTCAAATGTCACAGCCTGGAATACAAGACGTTCCATCAACTATACCCAATTTGTTTTCCAATTTGTTTTCCCTTTACTTTATTACTCTGCTACACAAACTCTCTATTCAACAGAAATTCTGTGTATGATGTGAAACAGATATTGAATTTTTACTATGTGCATACCCAAAACCATTCAGTAACTATCCAAGAAATGCTAGTTAAAATACTAATTATATCTGAATTGTTATTAAGAAAAATATTAAATGATAGAATTTGAGAATTCTAATATCACTTCTCACAAAACAGCTAAATATCCACCTAAACTCTTACTTTCCACTGTCCTAAGGAACATAACTGGTAAGTTTCACTCTTCCAAGTAACAGAACAATTTTTAAAAACTTAATGAGCTATACAAATGTGGAAAACAGCAATAACAATATTCTAATTACTTAATACTATGAGATAATTCTTTATGAACACTGGTGGCATAAAGAAGCAAGCAAAAATTTTAAATTCCTGTACAAATACTAGTTGATATTTCCAAGTTTTCTTCGTAGAACATAAATATTTTTGAGGTTAAGACAGATTCTAGAAATAAGTCAAGTCCAGAAATTGCCACAAAATAACCAGCTATATCCAAGAAAATTTGTACAGAAGCAAAATCTTTCAGAAAAAGATTCTCTGTTGAATTATGAGAGGTATATTCCAATATGAATAATCAAGTATTCATACATTCACGAAGACTCAAGCATATAGCTTATTTACCAACATTATTCACTAACATTTTCAAAACAGTATTAAAAGTTTACTTTCTGGTACTTTAGTGCTGCTGCTGCTAAGTCACTTCAGTCGTGTCCGACTCTGTGAGACCCCATAGACGGCAGCCCACCAGGCTCCACCGTCCCTGGGATTCTCCAGGCAAGAACACTGGAGTGGGTTGCCATTTCCTTCTCCAATGCATGAAAGTGAAAAGTGAAAGTGAAGCCACTCAGTCATGTCCGACTCTTAGTGCTAATGAACTAAAATAAGAACTACTAGAAATATTATTTGAATAAATAAATATAATCACATACCAGTGTGCTAGAATAGCCTTAGGATACATAAGGATTAAAGCATACATTAAAGGTATGAATCAACCCCTCAAACAAAAACCTAGATAATTATAATGTATGTGCATATTATCATTCAAAATTGTTTATATAAGCAGTTTACACTACCATTGGAATTGTTTATAGGTACAACACTGATTGCACAATTGTAAATTAAAAAGTACAGTTATGACTATCTATGCCAAGAAATTATCTCACTTTCTTTAGACTCTATAGATTCCAAAACTTGAGTTCCTCTCAGGACTGAGCTACAAAAATAACTTCAGAATATTAGGTTGGTGCAAACGTAATTGCGGTTTGAACTGTGAATTTTAAATCATTATAACTAGCCTCAAATACACTTTTATTAATCAAAATAGGTACCATTATAATCAACACATTTTTGCCAATGAGAATTAAGTTTGCTTATTCCTGTAACATAAAAATCTGTGCTTTGGGATTCAATGAACTCTTGGAAAGCATCTTCTGCCTCCTGCTGGTTGTGGAAGTGTTTTCCCTACAAAAAGTTGTCAAGATGCTTGAAGAAGTGGTAGTCAGCTGGCGAGAAGTCAGGTGAATATGGTGGATGAGCTAAGACTTCGTAGTCCTATTTATTCAACTTCTGAAGTGCTGGTTGTGTGATGCGTGGTGGAGTGCTGTTGTGGAGAATTGGGCCTGTTCTGTTAGCCAATGCCAGCAGCAGGTGTTGCAGTTTTCTGTGGATCCCCCTGATTTGCTGAGCGTACTTCTCAGATGTAATGGTTTTGTTGGGATTCAGAAAGGTGTAGTGGATCACATGGGCAGCAGACCACCAAATAGTGACCACGACCTTTTCTGGTGCAACTTTGGCTTTGGGAAGTGTTTTGGAGCTTCTTCTCAGTCCAAACACTGAACTAGTCATCACTGGTTTCCATCGCACCTCACAATCCGATTGAGAAATGGTTCACTGTTGTTGCACAGAATAAGATGACATTTCAAAACAACCATTTTTTTTAAATTTTCAATCAGCTCATGAGGTACCCACTTACTGAGCTTTTTCACCTTTCTAATTTGTTTCAAATGCCAAACGACAGTAAAATGGTCGACACTGAGTTAACTTTTCCTATGATCCTCTCAAGTGGTCACTGCTAACTTTCAATGGCTGGCCACGATGCTCATCTTTAAAGCTACTGTCTCTTTTGCAAAACTTCTTGAACCACCACTACACTGTATGTTCGTTAGCAGTTCCTGGGTCAAATGCACTGTTGATGTTGTGAGTGGTCTCCACTGCGTTATGACCCATTTTGAACTCAAATAAGAAAATTCCTTGAATTTGCTTTTTTTCTAACATCATTTCCCTAATCTAAAATACACAGGAAATAAGTCATTAGTAAAAAAAAAAAAAATAATAAAGAAATATGTATTAAAGTGATATATAACAAAACCACATTTAAGAATGTATTCCAATATCAAATGGCAAATTTCAACACGACAAAACCACAATTACTTGTGCACCAATAAATATATAGTTATCCTCTTAATTTTAAAATTTTTTAATTGAACATCTGTATTAGCTATCTTTATATAAAAGAACTGAAATATCACTTAAGACTATAGGTATCTTGCTTTTCAGGCATACCCATATCACTGTTGAATATGGTAAACGCTCTACATCTTTTGCTCTAAACAGGCTTCTAGCTCTAATAGTAATATAATGTTTATATGCTGAATGGTTAATATTTGGTGATCAACATCAGTATCTTAGAATTCTAAGTGCCTTGAATCCATACTGAAATGTATCCAACAAAGGGACTTCTGAGGTAAGATAATAAAATAGTCGCACATAATCCTATTAGGGAAACAGAGAAACATGTCCAGTTATCACCATATTCCTAGTGTCCAGTACAATGTCTCATATACAGTATGATAAACATCAGTTCGATAAATTAAAAAATGAAGAAATAATGCATTACATCCAATACTTTTATCCTTTTCACTTCTCTTCAATGCCTTTCAAAAAAAATTATAAGGCAATTCTAACAATTTACAGCTTGGGAAGTGCAAGACTCAGTAAAACTCAGGTAGCTTTATTAGGCTCTTTCAAACAGGTACCCATATCTTCAGAAGGAAGTCAAGGGTATTATAAATCTGTTTGGGATCTGGTTTACTTCTCGCGTTTTACTATCTCCACTCTTCACACTGCTGCTGCTACTGCTAAGTCACTTCAGTCATGTCCAACTCTGTGCAACCCCATGGACGGCAGCCCACTAGGCTCCTCTGTCCCTGGGATTCTCCAGGCAAGAATACTGGAGTGGGTTGCCATTTCCTTCTCCAAACTCTTCACACTACACTATAGCTATTCTTAGCTGATTTTTAACTGTAAAATAAGCATGCTATGCTTCATTTCCTACTTTTCACATAAGCTATCCCACCCAGCCTACCTTTCTTCTGATTCTAACCCCCTTTCTCTCTCCAACCCTACCCTTTAAAGGACTCAGGTGATGGTGTCATCTCTAGAGGGAACTTTTTCTGACCACTCCTCTCAATTCTCTGTATCCTCCTTGGTCAAAAATCTGGTCAATGTATTGAAGAACTTCCCAAGAAAAAAGAACAATTTATCTCATCATAGTACTGAAACACTCAACCCATGACACACAGGGATATAAAAAGGATACAAAGATATTTATCAATAATCACAAGAAATACATTACAGAAATGCGAGCTGTATTATGAAGTGATATATACGTATATATATATATCACAACCCTTTCCACCCATGACATGAACTCCTGTTTATTTTTCAGTAACATCAATCTCTGATGGAGAAAAACCTGACTTCAAGAAAATAAAAATCACACGCAGAGATGCACAATTCCTTATAAAAAGCACGTAAATGAAAACCAATAATTGTATGATAAATAGTAATATTCAAATACATAGCAAAATGAAAATAGTAAAACCAAAACTGCAGGAGCTACGGTGCCTGCTGCATGAGGTGATGGCGCAGGACATGTGGGCGGAGGAGGAGGGCCGTGAGGATTGGGGGCCTCACCCTGTGCATCACCGTCCTGCTGCTTCAGGCTCTGTTAGAATAAAAGAGCAGGGCAGGGGGCTGGAGGTGGAGGAAAGCTTTGTCTTGTCTTCAGATGTTTCATTATTTTTTCCCTTTCCCTGTCGCTCCACTGCAGCCCTGTAAAACATTAGGCAAGCCTCTTAAACACTCCCTGTCTGTTCCATTCCTAATCTGTAATATGGGGAGAAAAAAACTGATGGGCTCAAAAAGACTTTTTGAGGATGCAATAATACTGTAAGAAATCCTAAACATAATCACACCTCCAGTTCTGTAGCTAGGTGATCTCAGGAGAGAAAAGTCATCTATCTTTTTTGCTCAACTGAGGAACTGGAGTCCATCTCCCCACACATCCCCACCAGATCCCCTAAATACATTCAAAGAAGCACTTGATAATCATATAGAATTAAATAAAAATGTCACCCATTAAAAATAGTTTGCAATTCACAGCAATATCAGCATAATCACTGCCGAGAGACTGCATGTTAACTTGAAGCTTTTAGTCTCACTGCACTTAGGACAAGTTGATTCAAGTTAATACCAGGACACTCAGGTCTCATTTCAAAAGTTTCTGATGCAATGGGTCTGAGTTGGAACCTCAAAACTTTCTAACAAGTTCTCTGGTAATCTTGATGCTTCTGGTCAAGGCATCACACTTTAAGAACCACTGATTTTAAATGGCATGAATCACTGGTATGATTACTTTTGCTACCAGCTGTTTTTATTTAATAATTCATAAACGCATCTTATATTGATGCCCTATCCTCCTTTCTATATTATTTCCAAATTCTGTTGTAATTTTAAAGCCGGGAAGAACTAGTAAGACTCAAAAAGTAGATTTTCTCTTCCTTCAGAATGCAAATTATCGTCATTTTACTTCATTCATCACTGTGCCTCAATTTTCTCAGCTGTGAAATGGGGACAATGAGAGGGATTCAGTAAAATAATTTTGTGGTTGTTGTTAAGTCACTAAGTTGTGTCTGACTCTTTGTGACCCCATGGACTGCAGTGTACCAGCTCCTTTGTCCTCCACTATCTCCCGGAGTTTGCTCAAATTTATGTCCATTGTGTTGGTGATGCTATCTAACCATCTCATCAATAAGATAATAATATCAATAAAAGCCCTTGGAAGAGTACCAGGTCATAATGAGTACATTGATAAATGTTTTATATTATTCTTATTGCAATTACCTCACTAATTTTCTGTTCATTATTGAGGAAAACTTACTCATGTTTGTCACATGTTAATACATTACTGGTATATGTATAAAATCTTATCTGTTTATGGTGAAATGTTGCAGAGCTCCGATGGATCTGGTAAACTGGGGAACAAAGGGAGGAGTTAATGTTAAAGATCCAGATTCTAATCCCACTTCTCCCATTAAACTGTTACATGACTCCAGGCAAGTCATTTTAAGTCTGGTCTCAATTTCTGCTTCTGAAAAAGCTTACCTTGGATATGAAGATTAAATAACATATAATGCAAGTGAAAAAAAAAAATTTAATACTATATAGTATTCTGTGATGAATAAAGTACTGCTATTTGGGAAAGGTTCACAAGATATTAATAAGAAAGACTAATGGTCATGGCTTCTGTATTTACATGCTTAAACGGCAGCACAATGATCTGAATCACCACATTAACTATTTACTGAATGTTCAATGCCACCAAGTCATTATTTTAAATATATTGCATGAAGAAATACCTAATATTTCAAATACTACTGCAAATACTGCAAAGTGAAAGATATGTCATTACAAAGTCATCTTGGGCATTTATTGTGTAGCAGCTGCTACTTCACTTCATTCCTTTAGCGTAATTTTTATTTTGATACAGAACCATTCTATGGTCTAGGCTTTTATTGAGTTTAAATTCAATTTATACACACATGTGAATAAATAATGGCAACTAATTACACTCGTGATTTTCATTTCTAGTTTCTAATACTCTAGAATATAGCTAATATTCTTATAAAACTGCATAATAAAGTTCACAAATTTTTAAATCAATATCCTGAAAGGAAGATTTGGGGGTTATAACATTTTCTTTGCACCTTCAGTTAAATTACTATCTTTGATAGGACCAAACAAAATCTGCCATCTTTTTTTGTGTAATTACATAAAAAGATATAATGTATATCTTGATGTTTTCTAATGAACTATATGTAATAAAGTAG
>SJYT01061971.1:0-22077 GCA_006410635.1 Cephalophus harveyi
AGGGGACGACCGAGGATGAGATGGCTGGATGGCATCACTGACTCGATGGACGCGAGTCTGAGTGAACTCCAGGAGATGGTGATGGACAGGGAGGCCTGGTGTGCTGCGATTCATGGGGTCACAAAGCGTTGGACGCGACTGAGCGACTGAACTGAACTGAACTGATGCAATATTTCCCTTTACCGCATCGGACTTTGCTTCTATTACCAGTCACACCCACAAGTGGGTGTTGTTTTTGCTTTGGCTCCGTCTCTTCATTCTTTCTGGAGTTATTTCTCCACTAACTTCTTGTAGCATATTGGACACCTACCGACCTGGGGAGTTCATCTTTCAGTGTCCTATCTTTTTGCCTTTTCATAGTGTTCATGGGTTTCTCAAGGCAAGAATACTGTAGTGGTTTGCCATTCCCTTCTCCAGTGGACCACGTTTTGTCAGAACTCTCTACCGTGAATTTGTCTATCCCTCCACTAATCACTGAGAAAAAACTGATCACCACTTCTTTGTACTTAGCCACTTGCTTGAGGTTGCTTTCTAGGAGTAGGATTTCTTAAAAGCTTAGCCACTGTAATTGTGAACACTAAGACAGTCTGTTTATAATTGATGACAAGATTTTGTCAGATAAGTAAGCTACAAAAATGAAGTACTTCTGGAGCAGTGCTGATGTTTTTATGGTAATACATTCCCAGCCGGAGGTTGAGACTTAGATACTAAGAACATAGGAACGCAACAGTGAACCCTTTCTCTGCACAGCTGTGGCCCCGTAACTGCTGCAGAGTATCTTAGGAAAGAGAACAGCTCCTAAAATTTTGATTGTTTCTCTTAAATTATACTGAATACAAACAGTAATGTGGGTCCCTCATTTTGGCTCTATTTCTCTATTGGCAGGAAAAGTGAATCATGTTATGCATGGTGTTGCTGTATAAAATGATAAAAACTTTTAATGTAAATTACTAAATAAAACAGAAATAAAAACTAAACCTAAATGTAAAAGCCAAACCTTTAAAAGTAATTATAGTTAGTAATCTGTTAACGAGAATCCTTTTTGAAATTACCTGGGAATTTTTTTCCCTCACTCATTTTAGAAAGTAGAAAACTGATGACATAAATTGCTCAAGGTCATAACTAAAATCAGAGCTCGGTTCCTTCCCTTCTCATCCAGCAGTCTTTCTCTTAAACTGTTTTCCATATATCAACAACATGCCATAAGGTCGTATGATTATGTGGCTGAATGGACTCCTGAAGAGCTAATCAATAAAAGTAGATTCCAAAGTGTTTTTACTCATTTATTTTAAATATTCAGGTCCTTTTAGAATTGCTGCAGGCTGGAGGCATAGTTCAGTTTGAAGAGAGTCGACTCATCCGTATGGCAGAGAAAGCAGAATTGTAAGTTGTTTTGAAGCCATATATTAGTTCCCGTAGAATCACTAAAGTACTACTTCTCTAAGTTGAAACCCGGTTGACTGATGCATTGCCGTTTTTTTAAATTAAGAAAAGCTATGCATGTTAATAATTTTAAAAAAACCTAAATGCAAAAGTTTTTGCCTTTCAAGTCTAGAAGTTAGTTTAATTTGCAGAAATTAATAGCAGGTAAATTTGAAGTTCTTGTTCATTTGTTTTAGTGTAAAAATGAAATATCAGTCTTATGGTTTTGTTACTTAAAATTTCCGTGGTATTTATAGATTTTTGGCAGTTAACTTACATATATATTATAAACAATGTAGAATTTAACATAGCAAACAGATGCAACATCTTAGCACTGTTTTTTATCTAGTTTGTTAATTATTTCATTTGACATGTTTAATTCTGAACAGGGAAACTTCATATTATTGATTGTATTGTATGATTCTAATACATTAACTATTTTTTATATGATACATTGTTGCTTTAATATGTATTTTATGCACATCTTTGAAATTTCTTATAAGCATAGTATTCAGCAGCATCCTAAAACCTATATTCAAAGGAATGGCAGATATTCATATTCCTTAGATACGATAACTTGATTTAACAGTAGAAATCACATCTACTATATTCATTTTCCTTAATTCTAACCTCTATGCCTGAACAGATGTCTTAAAACAGTAAGTTGATAACCACTTGCCTATTTGGTACACTGAAGTTTTTCCTTTTGTGTTCTAGCTACCAAATTTGTGAATTTATGTATGAACGAGAACACCAATATGACAAAATTATTGACTGCTACTTACGTGACCCACTAAGAGAGGTGAGTTAAGAGACCACTTTACCCTTTTTGCTTACTTGGTTTCCTCCCTCGCCTTATCAAGTAGAAATAATTATTCAGTAGAAATATTTGGGCATATGTTTCTTCATTATTCAAGAACTGTTTATTGAGTGCCTGTTATTAACTCAAGTGTATATTGATAATTTAAACAGATATATAGTTCCTGTAATTTTATAACTTACAGTTTATTGATGGAGACTGACAGTAATTGCAAATTGTGATGAGCATTAGAGAAACTGGTTCCCACAGGAGTAAATAATGGGGGAATGCCGGGGTCCAGCCCTGGTGGATCCAGCGTAATTTGAAGGGTGAACGGCATAGGCAAGGAAAAACTTATTTATTTATTTAATTAGAAATATAAGGTTAGATTAGGAAGAAATAGTGTAGTAGGAAAATGAAGTGGAGAAAAGAGGTTGAATAACTTGGTTTACGTGGAAAGCCAATAAAACTTCGAGACAAGAAATTTGCACCATCTACGTTAGGCCACTGGCGCCCGTTTGAATATCAGAGAGTGCCCCGCCTTGGGCGCTCTCTCTTACAGAACTTAAAAGCCGGGGCAAATAAGTAGACATGGCGAGCCTCCATGCCCCAGATGGAAATTCAGCCTGAAATTAGAGTAAAGAGGAGACATGGGGAAAACCAGTCCTTCCAATGACTGGCCCAGCCTCTATTGTCTAGAAAGGCCTTTTATACCTTTTTGATTGTACATAGAGATCAATGGGTAATATAAAATAATGCAGCGTTAGCAGTCCAGACTCTTATCAAAACTAGGCTTTTCTCTCTGCATACCTAGTTGTATACACAAGTCTTAGGTAATTTACATCATCTTCCAGCCAGAGGGCCAATTAACATTTTACAGCCTTTTTTCTGATAAGGGTTTGTCAACCAAAAGACTTATTTGTGTTGATCTTCCCAAAGTCTGGTGCCACTCTCAGAAAGCACTAAATAAAGTTACATTCTTGCATAGCAAAGATACAGCAATTTATAACAAGTAAAAGGAGTACAGTGATTTATAACAAAAGAAAAGTAATTAACTCAAAAGTCTAGTGTTGCTAACATCAAAGCTACTATATACCTTTTCCCGTATCCCGATTACATTGATTAATATCCTCCCAGGTGCCTAAAAGATAAAGAATATGGAGGCCTGGCAGCAATCATTGAGTCAACAGTGAAATCCGTCACCAATATGAGTTTTAGCTCTTTAGAAAAGGCTCTGTATCTTTACGGTGCTTTAAGCTTTGTATCTCTCGCGGTTGGGGGGCTGTAAGCAATTCACAAGCTGTAAAAAGTCCAGGGGAACCTGTTAGGCAAGTTAGAGAGTTATCAGAGGGGGTTTGAACTGAAACATTCCTTTCAAATGCAGAAGACTGAAGCTGTGAGTTAACTTTTTCCAGAGAATGTCAGAAGAGTGGAAAAGCAGAGTACAATAAAATCAGGCCGACTCTGGTTTTTGGGGTACATGCTCAGGAAATACCAGGGGGAAACCCTGAGGCCTGACTTGCCTTGCCCATCAGGCCTCTCCGCATGACCTTGTTATGGGTGGGATTCCTCATGCTGGCTCCCGGCAGGGGAACGAACTTATACAGAGCAGCCAAGGAAGGAATCTCAGATAAAATGCCATATAAACTGAGTTTTGGAATTTGAGAAGAAGCTAATCAAGCAAAGAGCCCATGGAAAAAATGTTCCAGGGTAGGGAACAGTATATGCAAAGATCCTGAGGTGGTAAATCTTTTTGACATATTCAAGGAACTAAATAGGGATCATATAAATGAAGCAAAGAGCAGTGTAAGTGGAGCATAATGGACAAGGGCAAGACAGATTTGATGCGAAACTAAGAATGTGGACAGGGACCACCAAAGCAAAAGAATGATATTCACTCTGGGTTAATGAAATTGAGACTGAAATTATTTGGAACACATTTGCAATTTCTAAGAATGTACCCTAAACAGTTACTCTTTCTCTTTTAAGTCAGTCTTCCATTAGTTAGGGGGCTTCTCTGGTAACTCAGCTGATAAAGAATCTGCCTGCAATGCAAGAGACCCCAGTTTGATGCCTGGGTCGGGAAGATCCACTGGAGATGTGGTAGGCTACCCACTCCAGTATTCTTGGACTTCCCTGGTGGCTCAGCTGGTAAAGAATCTGCCTGCAGTGTGGGAGACTGAGTTTGATCCCTGGGTTGGGAAGATCCCCTGGAGAAGGGAACAGCTGCCCACTCCAGTATGCTTGCCTGGAGAATTCCATGTACTATATTGTCCACGGAGTGGCAAAGAGTCAGACATGACTGAGTGATTTTCACTTCACTCCATCAATTAGCCATCTCAAAATGGTTTCCTTCTCCAAATAATAGATATTTACCAAGACCAATACAGATAATAGATCATTTCAGTTCAGTCACTCAAGTCATCTCTGACTCCGCGACTCCATGGACTTGCAGCACGCCAGGCTTCCCTGTCCATCATCAACTCCTGGAGCTTGCTCAAACTCATGTCCATTGAGTCCATGATGCCATTCAACCATCTGATCCTCTGTCGTTCCCTTTTCCTCCTGACTTCAGTCTTTCCCATCTTAGGGTCTTTTCCAATAATTCAGTTCTTTGCATCAGTGGCCAAAGTATTTCAGCATCAGTCTTTCCAATGAATGTTCAGGACTGATTTCCTTTAGGATTGACTGATTTGATCTCCCAATCCAAGGGACACTCAAGAGATAGTAGATAGTGACTAAATATTCTTGAGTGAATGAACGAATACATTTTATTGTCTTGTGCTTTTCAGGAAGAAGTCTTTAACTACATTCACAATATCTTATCCATTCCTGGATACAGTGTGGAGGAGAAGCAGTCTGTATGGCAGAAGGCTATGGATCATATTGAGGTACTGATTCAGCAGAATTTGAAAACATTGCTGTATTTGTATAGATATCTCCCAAATTAAGTTTTTGCCAACTAAGTAGTGGGAGATATATTATTAAGTTGATTTGCTTTAGGGTTAACATCTTTTTCAGGTAATTTATTCCACCTTACATTTGTGGAAAACCCATGTTGTATACAACTTTTTATGTCATGACTTCTGAAAATAACTCATGGTAAATCAGCCAGTTCACAAACTGGAATTTTAGTGTTTTTTCACAATGTTCTGAGGAATTCTGAGAGCACTATTGATCTTTTCCCCTATCATGTGACAGGAGCCATTCCCTCAATCACCTGATGGAATTTTAGAAACATCACTACAACAAGTTATTCTCTCTGATGTATTTCCCTTATGTAGGAGGATGTATTTCTCTTATATAAAAGGATGATGATTCTGATTTTGTTTATGAATGCTCTTTTACAGGAATGCAGTAGTTGACTTTGAAACTAAAAGTTCCTTTTTAAATATTTGCTTAGTTGCTAGTTGCTCAGCAGTGTTTGACTCTTTGTGACCCCATGGTGTAATGCCCGTCAAGCTCCTTTGTCCATGGGATTTCCCAGGTAACAGTACTGGAGTGGGTAGGCATTCCCTTCTCCAGGGGATCTTCTTGTCCCAGGGATCAAACCCAGGTCTCCTTTATTGCAGGCAAAATCTTTACTGTCTGAGCCAACAGACGGTTGGCCCAAAAATTTGCTTCAGATGCCTAAATGCAGAGACTAATGTCAAAATCAAAATCAGATTGATTATATTCTTTGCTGCCAAAGATCGAGAAACTCTATACAGTCAGCAAAAACAAGACTGGGAGCTGATTGTGGCTCAGATCATGAATTCCTTATTGCAAAATTCAGACTTAGATTGAAGAAAGTAGGAAAAACCACTGGACCATTCCAGGTATGACTGAAATCAAATCCCTTACAATTATAAAGTGGAAGTGACAAATAGATTCAAGGGATTAGATCTGATAGAGTACCTGAAGAACTATGGACAGAGGTTTGTGACATTGTACAAGAGGCAGTGATCAAGACCATCTGCAAGGAAAAGAAATGCAGAAAGGCAAAATGATTGTCTGAGGAGGCCTTACAAATAGCTGAGAAAAGAAGAGAAGCTAAAGGCAAAGTAGAAAAGGAATATATATCCATCTGAATGCAGAATTCCAAAGAATAGCAAAGAGAGATAAGAAAGCCTTCCTCGATGATCAGTGCAAAGAAATAGAGGAAAACAATAGAATGGGAAAGACTAGAGATCTCTTCAAGAAACTTAGAGATACCAAGGGAACATGTCCTGCAAAGATGGGCACAATAAAGGATGGAAATGGTATGGACCTAACAGAAGCAGAAGATATTAAGAAGAGGTGGCAAGAATACACAGAAGAACTGTACAAAAAAGATCTTCACAACCCAGATAATCATGATAGTGTGATCACTCATCTAGAGCCAGACATCCTGGAATGTGAAGTCAAGTGGGCCTTCGGAAGCATCACTATGAACAAAGCTAGTGGAAGTGATGGAATTCCAGTTGAGCTATTTCAAATCCTGAAAGATGATGCTGTGAAAGTGCTGCACTCAATATGCCAACAAATTTGGACAACTCAGCAGTGGCCACAGAACTGGAAAAGGTCAGTTTTCATTCCAATCGCAAAGAAACGCAATGCCAAAGAATGTTTAAATGACCGTACAATTGCACTCATCTCACACGCTAGTAAAGTAATGCTCAGAGTTCTCCAAGCCAGGCTTCAGCAGTATGTGAACCATGAACTTCCAGATGTTCAAGCTGGTTTTAGAAACAGCAGAGGAACCAGAGATTTCATTTCCAACATCCGTTAGAGCATCGAAAGAGCAAGAGAGTTCCAGAAAAACATCTATTTCTGCTTTATTGACTATGCCAAAGCTTTTGC
Source organism: Cephalophus harveyi (assembly GCA_006410635.1). Classification (NCBI taxonomy): domain Eukaryota; kingdom Metazoa; phylum Chordata; class Mammalia; order Artiodactyla; family Bovidae; genus Cephalophus; species Cephalophus harveyi. Next base: position 7,043 of record SJYT01061971.1, read on the forward strand.
CTGTGCGGATCACAATAAACTGTGGAAAATTCTTCAAGAGATAGGAATACCAGACCACCTGACCTGCCTCCTGAGAAATCTGTATCAGGTCAAGAAGCAACAGTTAGAATTGGACATGGAACTACAGCCCGTTTCCAAATGAGGAAAGGAGTACATCGAGGCTGTATACTGTCACTGTGCTTATTTAACTTATATGCAGAGTACATCATGCAGAATGCGTTGCTGGATGAAACACAAGCTGGAATCAAGATTGCCAGAAGAAATATCAATAACCCCAGATATGCAGATGACACCACCCTTATGGCAGAAAGTGAAGAACTAAAGAGCCTCTTAATGAAAGTGAAAGAGGAGAGTAAAAAAGCTGGCTTAAAACCCAGCATTCAAAAAACAAAGTTCATGGCATCTGGTCCCATCACTTCATGGGAAATAGATGGGGAAACAGTGGAAACAGTGAGAGATTTTATTTTCTTGGGCTCCAAAATCATTGCAGATGGTGACTGCAGCCGTGAAATTAAAAGACAGTTGCTCCTTGGAAGAAAAGCTATGACCAACCTAGACAGCGTATTAAAAAGCAGAGACATTACTTTGCTGATAAAGGTCCATCTAGTCAAGGCTATGGTTTTTCCAGTAGTCCTGTATGGATGTGAGAGTTGGAATATAAAGAAAGTTGAGCGCTGAAGAATTAATGCTTTTGAACTGTAGTGTTGGAGTAGACTCTTGAGGGTCCCTTGGACTGCAAGGAGATGAGTCAGTCTTGAAGGAAATCAGTCCTGAATATTCATTGGAAGGACTGATGTTGAAGCTGAAACTCCAGTAGTTTGGCCACCTGTTGTGAAGAACTTACTTATTTGAAAAGACCCTGAGCTGGGAAAGAATCAAGGCAGGAGCAGAAGGGATGACAGAGAATGAGATGGTTGAATGGCATCACTGACTTGATGGATATGAGTTTGGGTAAGCTCCGGGAGTTGGTGAAAGATAGGGAAGCCTGGTGTGCTGCAGTCCATGGGGTTGCAAAGAGTCAGACTGTGCGACTGAACTGATTGTGTGTGTGATTAGGATGGCATCAAAATGCATTCTAAAAAAGGGCCCCAAAATCACTCCTCACTTTAGTTTCCTTAGGTTCAAAACATACAGTATTCCTCAGAAACCAATAGAGCTAGAGAGCTGTTGGAATCTCTTCTGGTTTTTTTTTTTTGTCCTCTAATTATTGAGAAAAAGAAGTAATAAGGAAGGATGCTGAGGTAGTTCTAGTTTTGTAAATAACATTTACATCTACAGTTTGTTTCTTCCTCCTTGTAGCAAGGATCAGGAGATGGTGATGGGTTTAGAGATGTAGTGAAAGATATGCTTATTCAACATGTTTTAAAATTTTTTTACATATGAAAAGTGATAGAGGATGAGCTCTGAAAGTTTCAGAAAGTATTGCATATAATGTGAATACTTTTAATTCCTGATGATTATGAAGTTTAGATTAGAAATGTGAACAGCATCTAATATAAAACATCTGATGTGAAAAGTGTTACAGTCAGTAGGATGAAGGAATTGCCACACTTTCATTTACTGCATTGAGAACATATATATGTTATTTAGTCTTATCATGTTTCTGCTAACAACAAGATCAGTATGTCTTGGTGAAAGTAAGAAAACCCAAGAAAACCTTCTTCGACTGTGAATTATATTTTTTTTCTTCTAATCATTTGGTATTCTTTTTCTTTTCATCATCCCCTTTAAGTCTCCATAGTTACATTATGGCTCATTGTTCATTTCACTTCAACTGCATTATTCAGTGCTTTGAGCACATGGACTCCAGACATCCAAAAATGAAGCTGTGTCTCTTGCATAATGTGAAACATGATGCATTAATCAATGAACAAACAAATTATTCAGCAGAAAACTCATACTGGTGAAGCAAAAAATATTTTTGCTGCGCAACAATTATTTCTGCTGACTATCCCCACATCTGTGCCTTTTTTTTTTTTTACCTTGAACTTGCTAGTACTTCTGAAGGTCATATTAGAAATCTATAGACTTTTTGTTGAAAGTCTTGTGTGGCTTTTTTAATATAAATAAAATCAACATTAAGTGTGTAGAGGGAAAGTCCTTATAATAAAGTTTTCAGACAGTATATGTACATAGCGTATAGATTAGTGGTTCTTAACACTTTGTGAGGTAGACTGCATTTGAGACTGTAATGAAAGAGCTGGACCTGTGCTTCATAATCTTGCGCATGTGCTCAGATGCATCATTTTGTTCACTATTTAAGGATCCACAGATTTCCTAAAAGCCATTCTTAGGTTGGGTCTGTGGATTTCAGTAGAGAATCTCTCTTTTAGATGGTTTTTCCAATATGGACAATTCATGTCTCATGAAATTTTAAAAAACACTTTTCATTTTAAAAGTACAGTTTAATAAAAAATTAAAAACTCAACATACCAGAAATAATTATTGCTAGTACCCTAGACTGTTCCCATGTATCCTTTCCTGATCACAGTTCACTGCCTCACTAAAATTATCAGAAGAACGAGGATCATTCATTATTGCACTTTTATATATTGTCATTGCATCTGCCTGCATCCCTAAAAATATATGTTTTGTTTGGCTTGTTGCTAAACTTCGTAAATGAGGTTATACTCTGAGGTTATTTTCTGTCTTTTTCTCAATATTTTGAGAAATTTATATATTTTGTTGTATGTAGCTGCGGTTCATTTTTATTACGGTACAGTATTAAATTTTATATCACTTCCTGTTCATTCTACTGGTATCTTACATATGCATCTTGAACACAGCCACATGCATTTTTCTAGAAAAGTGGTTCTGTTTGATCTCCAGTCCAGCATTACAGCATCAGCTGAGAACTTGATAGAAACGCTGTTTCAGTCTTCTCCTCAGGCCTAATGAATCAGAAACTCTGGTGACAGGTCCCAACAATATATTTTAATAAGCCCCTCTGGTGATTTTGATGCATGTTAGCATTTGATAATCTCTGTTCTGGGGTTTGTAGTTGCCACTTAACTGGGTTAAATATTTTAAACGTCAGCAGATGCCAACATTGTGTGAGATTTTCCACTGACTGTATTCTTGCTGAACTTTTAAAATTTTGTCTGTCTAGTGGATGTATAATGACATTTCATTTTGTTTTAAATTTGCATATCCTTAATTACTGAGATTGATAGATTCATATTTATTGGCCATTTAAATTTTCTTTTCTTTGACATCACTGTGTAAGTCTTTTGCCCATTTTTCTGTTAGAATGTCTCTTGTACTCATTGATGAAGGAATTCCTTATATATCCTGGATGTTAGTCTTATTTTCAGTGATACATGTTGCAAGTATATTCTACTCTGTGGCTTTTTTCTGTGGTTCTTTTTAAGAAAAGGTTTTTTTTTTTTTTTTTAAGTAGTCAGAATAATCAGTTTTCTTCCTTTGGTACTGAAGTCCTTCTGTATTGTTGTCTAAAAACTTTCTTGTTTCTTTTTTCAACTTTAAATCTTAGACTCACCTGAAAGCGATATAGGGTTTGAGGTGGGGATTAATTAATTTTTTAAAAATATGGCTACCTAGTTCTCTCAGGAACAATTTTTTTCCATTTTTGAATTTTTTCCCCTTTTTAAAAATTGAAGTATAGTTGATTTACAATGTCTCAGGTATACAGCAAAGTGATTCAGTTGTGTATATATATATTTTCCATCTCATATTCTTTTCCATTATAGGTTATTACAAGATATATGTTGAATATAGTCCTCTGTGCTATATAGTAGGTCCTTATGATTTATCTTTTATATAGTAGTATGTATCTGTTTATCCAAAATCCCTAATTGATCCCTCCCGCCTTTCCCCTTTTGTTTCTATAAGTTTGTTTCCTATGTATGTGAGTCTTATTTCTGTTTTGTAAGTAAATTCCTTTGGATCATTTTTTTTTAGATTCCACATGTAAGTGATATCATATGATATTTATCTTTCTCCGTCTGATTTCATTTAGTGTGATAATCTCTGGGTCCATCCATGTTGCTGCAGATGTCATTATTTCATTCTTTTTAATGGCTAGGTGATATTCCATCATATACCACATCTTCTTTATCCAGTCATCTGTCTGTACACATTTAGGTTGCTTCCATGTCTTGACTTGTAAATAGTGCTGCTATGAACATTGGAATGCATGTATCTTTTTGATTTCAAGTTTTTGTCTTTTCTAGGTAGACGTATGCTCAGGAATGGGATTGCTGGATCATACGGTAGTTCTAATTTTGGTTTTTTGAGGAACCTCCATTTTCCATAGTGACTAAACCCATTTACATACCCACCAACAGTATAGGAGGGTTCCCTTTTACCCACACCTTTTCCAGTATTTACCATTTGTAGACTTTATGATGATGGCCTTTCTGATCCATGTGAGGTAATACCTCATTTTGGTTTTGATTTGCATTTTTCTAATAGCAATGTTGAGCATGTTTTCATGTGCCTGTTGGCCATCTGTTTGAGAAATGGAGAAATGTGTTTAGATCTCCTGCCTGTTTATTGACTGGATTGTGTGTGTGTGTGTGTGCTGTAGAAGCTGTTTGTATATTTTGGAAATCAGTCCCTTATTGGCAGTATTGTTTGCAAATATTCTTTCTCATTCTGAAGGCTATCTTTTTATTTTATGTTTTCCTTTGCTCTACAAAAGCTTGTAAGTTTGATTGGGTCCCATTTGCTTATTTTTGCTTTTGTTTTCAATACTCTAGGAGATGGATCCAAAAAAATATTGCTGTGATTTATATCAAAGAGTGTTCTGCCTAAGTTTTCCTATAAGAGTTTTATAGTATCTGCTCTTACATTTAGGTCTTTAGTCCATTTTGAGTTTCTTTTGTATATGGTGTTACAGAATGGCCTGTTTTCATTCTCTTACATGTAGCTGTCCAGTTTGCCCAGCACCAGTTATTTAAGAGGCTGTCTTTTCTCCACTGTGTATTCTTGCCTTGTCATAGATAAATGACATAGTGTGGGTTTGAGTTTATTTCTGGGCTTTCTTTCCTGTTCCATTGATCTGTGTCCTAGCAACAGTTATTTTAAAAGATTACCTTTACATACTGCTCAACAGTGCTAACTTATCATGAGATATCAAGAATCTCTGTGTTTTGTCTTTTTCTGGGTCTTGTTCTGTTTGATTGGTCTTGAAGTCATTACTTGAAATATTGTTGTTTTATAATAAGTCTTCATATTTTTAAAAGAGTATTGGCTGCTTAGTTCCAAATACCTTTTAGAATCAACTTGTCAAGTTTCTAACCTTATGATTCTGACAGGGATTGCATTGAATCTGAATCTTTTTTAATCTGACATCTTTACATTATGAAGCTTCTACCTTATGACCATATGGTGTAACTGTTTGTTCACTAACGTTTCTGTAATGTTTTATAATTTCCTTTGTAGATTTCCTCTGTAGATTCATCTACTGTTAGATTTATTGTCACAACTGCTTCCCTGGTGGCTCAGAGGTCAAAGCGCCTGCCTCCAATACGGGAGACCTGGGTTCGATCCCTGGGTCGGGAAGATCCCCTGGAGAAGGAAATGGCAGTCCACTCCAGTATTCTTGCCTGGAGAATCCCATGGACGGAGAAGCCTAGCAGGTTATAGTCCATGGGGTCGCAAAGAGTCGGACACAACTGAGCGACTTCACCTTCACCATATATTTTAGCAAAACAATAATGTTAATAATATGGTTAAAATTTTATTTCTCACACACAATGCTTAGTATAAAGATTTTTGTAGAAGTCTTCTATTTCTAGTTCGCTAAAATTTTCTCCCTTACTCTGTTTTTGTCATGAATTTTATTGATCTTTTAAAAAAATAATATCTGGCAGTTTATTAAAAAATGGAGCATACTGAAGAACAGACTATCTTACACCTTTCAGGAAGAAAAACCACTAAATTTGAAAAGACATCATCCACTGAATTTGGACACAACACCTCTACTCAATTAAGAGAAACATTTTTACAGTCCAGGTCTTTATTTTTACACCCATCAGGCCATGAATTCACAGGGAATGGGCTCCAACAGTTCGGGTTCTTTTCCATTGGTCCTCACAAAGTGTGCTTCTCTGGGTGGAGCAGGCTGGTGCTTGAGCTGAACCCAAGTCCTTTTCTCTTTGGCTTCCTTTTTTTTCTGATCATTTTCCTTCACGCGTTTCAGGAAGCTATCTCGGCTCTTAGAGTGCTTAATATGCTTGATACGCACATTAATTCTCTTGACAAGAATCCTGCCCTTGTTTGTTTACAGTGATGCCAACAGCATGCAGGGTAACATTGTAGACTCTCCCAGTTCTGCCATGGTAACATTTGTGGGGCATTCCTTTTTGAACAGTACCCATTCCCTTGATATCTACAATATCACCCTTCCCGTATTCGCATGTATGTGGCCAAAGGAACAACTCCTTTTTTTCTGAAAGGCCTGGAGAACATGTAGCAGGTACCCTGCCTCTTTGCCTTTGTGTTGATCATTTTGGTGAATCAGCCTGAGGGGCCAGGGGAGAGACGGGAGGCGGGAGCCACGCGCTGGCCTTTCAGTTCAGTTCAGTCGCTCAGTCGTGTCTGACTCTGTGACCCCATGAATTGCAGCACGCCAGGCCTCCCTGTCCATCACCAACTCCCGGAGTTCACTCAGACTATGAAGAGATCTCTAGTCTTTGCTGGCCTTTACCTGGCAAATTTTACTTATATTAAATCAGCCTTGAATTCTATGGATAAATGCAACTTGAGCCTGTTATATTATCTTTTTTATACATTGTTAGATTCTATCTTTATCAATGTTTGCGACTAAGACCAATGAATAATTTTCCTTCCTTCCTTATGTTCTACAGGGTTTAGGTATCAGAGTTTTGCTACTCTTATACAATGAGCTGAGCTGAAGAAGTTTCCTTTTTCCTATTCTCTGTAAGAGATTAATTAACTTTGTAATTATTTCTTCCCTAAATGATTGCTGGGAACTTACCAGTGAAGCTGTATGGGCCTGGAGTGTTTTATATAGGAAGATTTTTGACTATTCATTAAATGTCTTTAGTGACTACTAATCAGTGCAGATTTTCTGTTTCTTAAGTCAGTTTATTGAATTACATGTTTCTAAGAATTCAGCCATTTTGACTAAATTTTCAAATTCTTGACATAGATTAATTCATAATAGTTTATCTTTTTATTTTTTTTCAACTTTTGATTTCCAATCAATTAAAAAAATTTTTTTTGTTTTTATTTTTTTTTACTTTACAATATTATATTGGTTTATCTTTTTAATATCAGAAGATCAATAGTAATATCCCCCTTTTTATATGTGATATTGATTAGTTGTGTCTTTTCTGTTTTGAGATGTGTTGTATGAAAATAGTATAAACTGCAGTTATTTGTGTCAGCTAAGTATTATTAATCCTAAAATACCAACACAAAATTATTAGATATATATCATGAATATTGCAGTCATCATATTTTTATTTGACAGTATAATATGTTGATCTATAGACAGTCTTTGCATTTTAGCCATGGATCATACAATTGAAAAGGTAGAATAGGGTCACAGAAACCAAGAAAGAAGAGAGTTTCAAGAAGAAAGGGATAGCCAGTAGAGTCTAGGAAAGTTCAAGGAGAGGGCAGATGGCAAGTCTTAGATTTGACAGAAATAGGTCTTATTAACAGTGGTCAACCTCTTAGTGTCTTTTAAGACTTATGACCTTAAGTTACTTTCTTAAAACAATTTTGGTTTCAGAATCTACAAGGCGTTGGGAAGTTTCAGAAGTCTTAGCTAAAGAAATGGCAACTGTGTTTTGGTTTGTTTGTTTTTTTCACTTCTTTAAGTTATTACTTTAAGCTCAAGGGTAAATTCACTGGCAGGGAATTTGGGGAGCTTTTGTTCTTACCATTCATGCTGTAGATATCATGGCCTAAATCCAGAATTTTAGTGCTTTCATTTTCTATGAATTCTGAATTACCTTTTATATAAAAATCTGATTTTTTTTTTTTTAACATGTTTTTCTGAGTTTTCTCACTTGTAACATGTCTTTAAATTGTGGCCCTATATTGAGGTCTCCTGAAAAGCAGTATAGAAGCTCGTGAAAGTATTAATGTTGGTATTATGCTTCACATCTGTGGAAATTCTATTTAAATTTAACACTGAAGATTATTTTTATCTTTTTCTTTTGTTACAGGAACTTGTGGCCCTGAAGCCCTGTAAAGCTGCAGAGCTGGTTGCTACTCACTTTTCTGAACAGATCGAAACAGTCATTAAGAAACTTCAGGTAAATTCTGCAGAACATCTAGTGGAGAGACAGTTAATGAATACCCACCTAAGAAATGTTTATTGTAATGGTTTCTTCCATTCATTGTTGCCTTTTAATAGCAGTTTCTACGTATTGTGTGTGTGCATGTGCATGCTTAGAAGCAATTCTGTGATAATCTGAGTCTAGAAATGAGGGAATTTATCTTTGTGCATAATGAATATTACCATCACAGAAACATTTTTGGAGATATAACCTGTACTTACTCTAAAATCGTAATCCACAGAGGGTCCTCCCCCCCTCCCCACCCCAACTCTTATCTTTTTCTATAGTGACTATGACCATATTCTCTTCGGAGTTCATGTTATTTGTTTAGATTTCTATCATGCTCCTATTGGGCTAATGCCATCTATTTAGAACTTTTTGGGGGGGAAATATTAGCTAGAATACAGCTGTTCTAATGCTGAATACTGAGATGCTCAGTTTGAAGTACTGTTTAATGGACCAGCATTCCATTTGTCACTACTGTGGGAGTGCTAGTAGTGAGTTTTGCTCACTACCATTGTGGCCACAAGTGATAGAGATAGAGAGTAGGACAATGACAGGGGCATGTAGCACAACCAAGTCCTCAGTGGTAATCATAGTAGTAGAAGTTAGGTATGCAAGAGGGAAACCAAAGTAGTGAGGGGGGAGGCAGCTGGCATGAGTGATAAAGGTATGGATTTCATTTCATTTCATTCATTCATAATTCACACTACGTACTACTGTGGCCCCACTCTGTACCACAGTATGGTAGGCTCTGGGGGGACACTAATAAGAATATAGTCTTTTTCTTAATTTTTCCTGTGGAATAGAGAAGCACTTATATAACCACAGTAGAGTGTTATAAGCTCTACACCAGACATACATAGAAAGTGCTGTAGGAATGAGAGGAGAGAGTGACGGACTGTGTGAACAAGTCAGACAAGTGTTCCCAGATACGCCCAAACTGGGTCTTGAATAATTGGTGTCAGTTTTCCAGGCAGAGAATTGAAAAGGGCATTCTAGATAAAGGGCTCTGGGTGAGTAAAGACTTGAAGGCATGAAGCAGCATTCGTATTGAGAGAACGATGTGGTGAAGACGATGGTGGAAGAAGCATTAGATTAATCTGTAAAAGGTGTATTGGAAGGAAGGAATTAAATGTATAGAGACTGGAAAATAAGAGTTTGGGGGCTGATATTGAACAGTCATATATGTAATGCTAAGAAATTATGCTATATCTTCTGTGTGCTGGAGACTGAGGTTTTTTTTTTTAATGTTTTTCTGAGTTTTCTCACTTGTAACATGTCTTTAAATTGTGGCCCTATATTGAGGTCTCCTGAAAAGCAGTATAGAAGCTCGTGAAAGTATTAATGTTGGTATTATGCTTCACATCTGTGGAAATTCTATTTAAATTTAACACTGAAGATTATTTTTATCTTTTTCTTTTGTTACAGGAACTTGTGGCCCTGAAGCCCTGTAAAGCTGCAGAGCTGGTTGCTACTCACTTTTCTGAACAGATCGAAACAGTCATTAAGAAACTTCAGGTAAATTCTGCAGAACATCTAGTGGAGAGACAGTTAATGAATACCCACCTAAGAAATGTTTATTGTAATGGTTTCTTCCATTCATTGTTGCCTTTTAATAGCAGTTTCTACGTATTGTGTGTGTGCATGTGCATGCTTAGAAGCAATTCTGTGATAATCTGAGTCTAGAAATGAGGGAATTTATCTTTGTGCATAATGAATATTACCATCACAGAAACATTTTTGGAGATATAACCTGTACTTACTCTAAAATCGTAATCCACAGAGGGTCCTCCCCCCCTCCCCACCCCAACTCTTATCTTTTTCTATAGTGACTATGACCATATTCTCTTCGGAGTTCATGTTATTTGTTTAGATTTCTATCATGCTCCTATTGGGCTAATGCCATCTATTTAGAACTTTTTGGGGGGGAAATATTAGCTAGAATACAGCTGTTCTAATGCTGAATACTGAGATGCTCAGTTTGAAGTACTGTTTAATGGACCAGCATTCCATTTGTCACTACTGTGGGAGTGCTAGTAGTGAGTTTTGCTCACTACCATTGTGGCCACAAGTGATAGAGATAGAGAGTAGGACAATGACAGGGGCATGTAGCACAACCAAGTCCTCAGTGGTAATCATAGTAGTAGAAGTTAGGTATGCAAGAGGGAAACCAAAGTAGTGAGGGGGGAGGCAGCTGGCATGAGTGATAAAGGTATGGATTTCATTTCATTTCATTCATTCATAATTCACACTACGTACTACTGTGGCCCCACTCTGTACCACAGTATGGTAGGCTCTGGGGGGACACTAATAAGAATATAGTCTTTTTCTTAATTTTTCCTGTGGAATAGAGAAGCACTTATATAACCACAGTAGAGTGTTATAAGCTCTACACCAGACATACATAGAAAGTGCTGTAGGAATGAGAGGAGAGAGTGACGGACTGTGTGAACAAGTCAGACAAGTGTTCCCAGATACGCCCAAACTGGGTCTTGAATAATTGGTGTCAGTTTTCCAGGCAGAGAATTGAAAAGGGCATTCTAGATAAAGGGCTCTGGGTGAGTAAAGACTTGAAGGCATGAAGCAGCATTCGTATTGAGAGAACGATGTGGTGAAGACGATGGTGGAAGAAGCATTAGATTAATCTGTAAAAGGTATATTGGAAGGAAGGAATTAAATGTATAGAGACTGGAAAATAAGAGTTTGGGGGCTGATATTGAACAGTCATATATGTAATGCTAAGAAATTATGCTATATCTTCTGTGTGCTGGAGACTGAGGTTTTTTTTTTTTAAGCAAAGCAGTGATACCAGTAGATTCATTTGATAGAATATTAACTCTGTGTGTGGAGAATGGGCTGGCAAAGAGAGCAAACAGAGGTGAGACCAGTTGGAAGGCAAAAGGTCTTGGCAAGAAATGGTTAGGACAGGATGAAAGCAGTGCCAGTAGAGGGGACAAATGTAAGATACATTTGTGAAATAAAATGTGAGGGGCTTGGAAATTAGTTGAATGTGATGGGTAGAGTAAAAAATGACTCCTGGGTCTATAGGGTTGGTTGTCCAGTATGATGAGGTCCATTAACTCAAGATAAGGAGTCATCTATTAATTCAGTGAATATATCTTTTGGCTGTGGGCCAAAAGAAAGAAGAGAAAAGTCACTCAGTCGGGTCCGATTCTGTGACCCCATGGACTATACAGTCCATGGAATTCTTCAGGTCAGAATACTGGAGTGGGTAGCCTTTCCCTTCTCCAGGAGATCTTCCCAACCCATGGATCAAACCCAGGTCTCCCGCATTGCAGGCGAATTCTTTTTTAGCTGAGCCACAAGGGAGGCCATAGGCCAAAAGCACGTTGATAAAGTGATAAGGATATAAAAACATATACAGTTGACTCTTGAACAACGCAGGGGTTAGGGATGCCAATCCCAATGCAGTCACAAGTCCGTATATAACTTTCAACTAACTACTGATAGCCTACTGTTGGCTGGGAATCTTGCCAGTAACAGAAACCTTCAATTAACACATGCTTTGTATATTATATGTATTATATACTGTATTCTTAGACTAGGTGAGCTAGAGAAACGAAAATGGTATTAAGAAAATCTTAAGGAAGAGAAAATACATTTACGGTACTGAACAAAATTTATCAATACTGTTGTATACTTACAAGATGAATCATCCATCAGCACTCATATCAATATGTCTTATAAAAGCACTGTATATGTTATATATATTATTAAAACATGACATCAAAAATGAAAAAAAAGTGAAAAAGAAATTTGTATATGTTTGCAAGCATAACAACTCATGCATTGATAATGAAAAAGCAGTATGATTGCTTTATGGTGGCCTAGTGTAATTGATATGTTTGCTTCATGGTAAGCCTCGCCTGTGCACTAATGAGTGAATTGTTATAAAATTTTTATATCATGCAGTATTGTTGTTGTTCAGTCAGCCAGTCGTATTCGACCCTTTGTGACCCCATGGACTGCAGCACACCAGGCTTAACTTGTTGTAGTTTGCTGTCTCTTCTGTAGTTGATTATATTGGAAAGTTAATGAGCTTTTTTGGTGGTGGTTGCTATTTGAGCCTTACCTAGGTTAACTGTCTCACAGTTGGCCATTGTCACAGGGAGAACCAGGTGAGGCAGGGTGAACCCATCTTTGCAGCCAGAGCAGGTCAGAGCACTTGCTCTGGACCCATTCCAAGGGTCCTCATGCTGGGAACTGTTACAGGATTTGTCTCAGCAGAGGGCATTTTTTTTTTGTTTTGGCAAGGATTGAGAGGTAAAACAATGTATTTATATTTCTTCTGCACTCAGAATTGAATATGTGACAATGATTAGAACAACTGAGAAGAAATGACCTCCAAATGATTCTTCAGCATTTCTTAGATCTGCACAGAGAGCTTACTAGAAGTAAACATATGCATGCATGCTTTTTAAAGGGATGTTGTAAAATTCTTTATCACAGCATAATTGAAAGAGTTTGTTTTAATGTTTAATTGTATTCTTTATTTTTCTGTTCAGAACCAGGTTTTGCTTTTCAAGTTTTTGAGCAGCCTTCTTGACCCAAGGTATGTTCATAAAATTTAGTTTTTCATGATACATGGATGAAAAACCAGAGGAAATGAATTGAGTTTAAGAAACTGACTCATGATATCCAGATAGTATAGTCAGCTCTTGATTTTTAATATTAGCAGGAGTACTGGTTACAGAGATTATTCTAAATACATGATTGGAAAATTGATTACATCCTGAAGGTATATTTTCCTTCCCATTTGAAGGTGAACTTACGTGGTAAGTTGTCATCTATGTGAAGAAAATAATGAAGGCATACCTTTAGGACATGTTTTAGGAAGAATTTGATGACTATCTAGCTTCCCCTGCCTCTGGTAGCATCATTCCTTCTGATTCCTTATTCTATACTGTAGATTGACAGCTTTACTTTTCAAAGTAAATAACCTAGTTCCCAGCCCACCTTTAAATGTATTACTTTTTAAACTTTCATTTGAAATGTTTAGTTTTAAATAACTTTCTGGAGGTGTGGGAAGGAAAGTTTAAATGTTTCTTTAAGTGCTCCTGTAATACTCATCAAACAAAAACTAAACCAAGGAGATGATGAGATTAGTAATGGGTTTGTAAGCAAAGCAGCTCTGTATGTGAGATCTTACTGTCTTCCTGCCCTGGTGGCTCAGACAGTAAAATCTGCCTGCAATGCAGGAGACCTGGCTTTGATCCCTGGGTCGGGAAGGTCCCCTGGAGAAGTGAATGGTTGCCCTTTCCAGTATTCTTGCCTGGAGAATTCCACGGACAGAGAAGCCTGCCAGGCTATAGTCCATGGGTTGTAAAGAATCGGACATGACTGAGCAACTAACAGTTTTAAGACAGTCACTCTTAACTAGAATTTTGTGTCAGAATCACCTAAGAAACTTTAAAAAATATAGATGCCTGAGCCCAACCCCACAGAGTTATCACGATGTACATCTGGAGTTAAGCATCACTGACTTGAATGTAATGTTCTAGGGTGACATAGCTTTCACATGCCTTGTAATGTACACTAGCCACTGAAAACAGTCATATACTTACTTTAGAGATTCAGTTCAGTTCAGTCGCTCAGTCGTGTCTGACTCTTTGCGACCCCATGAACTGCAGCACGCCAGGCCTCCCTGTTCATCACCAACTCCCGGAGATTACCCAAACTCATGTCCATTGAATTGGTGATGCCATCCAACCATTTGATCCTCTGTCATTTCCTTCTCATGCCCTCAATCTTTCCCAGCATCAGGGTCTTTTCAAATGAGTCAGCTCTTCACGTCAGGTAGCCAAAGTATATTATTATATAAAATATAAAATTTTGGTTATTCTAGTATTCTCTTTGGAGAAGGCAATGGCACCCTACTCCAGTATTCTTGCCTGGAAAATCCCATGGATGGAGGAGCCTGGTAGGCTGCAGTCCATGGGATCACTGAGGGTTGGGCACAACTGAGTGACTTTACTTTCACTTTTCACTTTCATGCATTGGAGAAGAAAATGGCAACCCACTCCAGTGTTCTTGCCTGGAGAATCCCAGGGACGGGGGAGCCTGGTGGGCTGCCGTCTATGGGGTCGCACAGAGTCGACACGACTGAAGTGACTTAGCAGCAGTAGCAGTATTCTCTGCCTGTTTAAATGCCAAAATACCAGGAATTTTGTAGACTGTAAAAATTTTTTGAAATTTCTATCATTTAAACCTTAACCAGATTATGCTTCTTTAAATTGAGTCATACAGATGTGCGGATGTTGAGAAAAGCAGTCTGACGACGTACTCTCCTGAGCTCAAGTTCAATACCTTTTCAAAGTATCTATGTTTTAATTCCCTGGTTGCAGAAATTACTGAGGCTCAACATCTTTTTTTAATTTGTACGAGTCATTTGTTCTTCCTTCAGATCCAGTTTTGGCCCTAGCCCACTGCTGGAATTAACTGATGGAGATACCTTAGAATTATGATTAGGGGTAGGGAGGGAAGGAAGAGAGCTGGGAGAAGGATAGGGCTGAGGGTGACAGAATGTGGTCCACTGGAGAAGGGAATGGCAAGCCACTTCAGTATTCTTGCCTTGAGAACCCCATGAACAGTATGAAAAGGCAAAATGATAGGATACCAAAAGAGGAACTCCCCAGGTCATTAGGTGCCCAATATGCTACTGGAGGTCAGTGGAGAAATAACTCCAGAAAGAATGAAGGGATGGAGCCAAAGCAAAAACAATACCCAGTTGTG
>SJYT01061971.1:22164-36986 GCA_006410635.1 Cephalophus harveyi
TTTGGAAGGAATGATGCTGAAGCTGAAACTCCAGTACTTTGCCCACCTCATGCAAAGAGTTGACTCATTGGAAAACACCCTGATGCTGGGAGGGATTGGGGGCAGGAGGAGAAGGGGACGACAGAGGATGAGATGGCTGGATGGCATCACTGACTCGATTAGTGTGAGTCTGTGTGAACTCCAGGAGATGGTGATGGACAGGGAGGCCTGGCGTGCTGCGATTCATGGGGTCGCAAAGAGTCGGACACAACTGAGCGACTGAACTGAACTGAGAATGGAGCTGAGAAGAAGGGATAGGGGGCCAAGGAGGACTGAGCTAAGTGGAAGAGGAAGGAGGTGCCCAGCCCTTTCTCTGGATCCCATGTACCTTTTTTCCCCAGAGCAGAATTCCTTCTATCCCACCAGTATCAGGTCCATTCTCTTAAGACCTGACTCCTCTTCCCCTTGAATAATTTATTTTAACTGAGTCCTTGTTCTTCAACCATCCTATCTGGAGATACTCAAGCTGGAAGGACAGAGAAGTTCAGCTTTGTACTTGCCCTTTTCTCATATGTAGCAAAGTATAAAGGACGATGGTTATGAAATCTTAATTTTTAAAAAAGTATTAAAAAAAATATTAGGTATAGTATCAGTATAGTCATTTGCTCTGCTATTGCTCTGATATTTAATTTAGTTAAACTTCACAGTAATAAAAATGGCAAATCACAAAAGTATTAGAGGTCTTCCATGAAAAGTCCTGCTCTATTATTACTTATACCTAGATTGTAAATATAAGGTAAGATCCTTTATAACATGAGCAACTGAACTGAAGATCCTTTAGAAGTTCTCTGACAATTGTTTTGTTCACTAGCAAACCACAAATAATTTTACATTTACTCAGTATATCCCTGGTGGCTCCCTGGTAAAGAATCCGCCTGCCAAGGTAGGAGACACAAGTTCACTTCTCAAGTCGGGAAAATCCCCTGGAAAAGGAAATAGCAACCCACTCCAGTATTGTTGCCTGGGAAATCCCATAGACAGAGGAGCCTGGCAGGCTATCCTCCATGAGGTTACAAAAGAATCGGATGCAACTTAGCGACTAAACAATAACAGTATATTTTACCTCCCTAAATATCTCCCAACCCAGGATAATTAACTCTTAAGTTAACTTTTCACGCACTCCTTCCTTGTCACATCATTTCAGCTCTGAGGCTCTGTCTCACCTACTTCAGAGAGAAGCAGTGCACACATAGTCCTTTCCCTTTCCTCTCCCCACAAAGCCTCACTTTTGATAACAGCCAGGTCGCCAGCTTTACTTTAGCCTAGAAAAATTAAGAGTTGACAGAGATTCTCCTCTTGACCAAACTTTATTCAGACTCCTCTGAGCCCTCTGCTCCACTAGGTCTGACCTGGGGCTTCCACCTCTGTTTTTGTGAAGTGTGTTTTGAAGAATCCTGCTATGTTAGTTTAATCAGAATCCTCACCCTCAATATCTGGTCACCCTTGATATCTGTCCAAATTTCTTGATCCCTACCAACCGCCTAGGAAATATCTGATCATCCTGGCCTGCTTTCAGCAAGTATTCTGTTAGGTCAGTTTGTCAAAGAATTATCCTGTCCTCTTAGTAATTTTCTATCCATGGACTGCCCCCAGCCCATGGCTATAAATCTCCACTTCTTGTGTTTGAGTTGAGCCCAGTCTCTCTCCCTTACTGCGACACCCCATTGTATTCCTTATGCCTATCATGATAGTCCAAATAAAGTCTACCTTACTGTTTTAACAAGTGTCATGGATAATTTTTTCTTTAACAGAAAAAGACTGAAAACTTCAGCTCCACCTTTAAAGAGAGCATACTTTCCTACTGATCCACCATATCCAAGATGCCAAAGACCTAGTGCTCTGCTTTGAGAGTCCCAACCCAGAACCCATTACACTTCATCCTCTTACTTTATGTCTTACCTAGGAGGAAGGCATCAGTTTTGATTATGCTATAAATTTATTTTAAATTTGATGTTTGGCATTTCAGTACAATCATTTTTATATAAACAGTATTTTAAATGATAGTATCTCAACTAATCCATAAAAGCCTGTTTGATTCCCAATGTTAATATATAATACCAGTGAGGGTAGGAAAAACTGTTTTCCTTCTACCTATCTAGCTTCTAGGCAGGTTAAGAAGAGAAAGGCATACAAATTTATTGAGTGTTTTATGTGATATGGAAAGCACTTAAACCTGAGCATTTTATGCCAGGTTTGACAAAGAGTAGAAAGTCATGGACACATGTACTAGGACTGAAGGATATGAGCTAAGGGTAATAAACTGGGGGAAACTTAGCAAGACATGTTTGTTTGGATTCCTCTCAGTGTCTCTCTATCTTCAGAGATGAGGAAGCTCCTTCCCTCTAGGAAGAGAGAGAATGCCTTTCATAAGTAGTAAGTCAGTGTTAGTCACTCACTCGTGTCTGACTCTTTGTGACCCCATAGACTGTAGCCCATCAGGCTCCTCTGTCCATGGAATTCTCCAGGCAAGAATACTGGAGTGGGTTACCATTTCCTTCTCCAACCTTTCATAAGGTAGTCTTATGATCTGTTTCACGGGAGAAGGGGAAGGCCAGAGAGTCCATGAATATGCCAACATGCTATATTTTGGGAAAGTGTGTCCTGAACTCCATCACTGATAATATGTACATTGAATTCTGGATTGAGGGGAAGGAAGGTTAGGAAGGTTGAGCTCAGAGAAAGTAAGGAGGCATTGCTTCCGGAGCCTGTCTTACACCAAGTTCTGAATTATAGTTTGTCTTGGGTGCCCTCTGAAATTTGCTTCCTCCCACCCTGTCCTCTTCTTTCAAGGGGTGCAGGGTGCAAAGCTCTCCACTTTATAAGCACATTCAGAAATATTGATCCTAGGTAAAATCCAAGATTAACTTCTTCCATGCCCCAATCAAAACACTCAAAACTCTTGCCAGTTGCTTGTCAATTTCTGTATCATGTGACACTTTTACAGTGAGAATGTACAGTTACCATATGAATACAATGAAGTATACACAACTTTGAAAAAAGCCCTTTTTCAATGCCAGTTGACCTCAAGGTAGTATGGACTAGTTTACGTTGATCTCTGAATGATTTCCCATCCCAGTTTAGCCTTTGTAAATGAGTATGCTGTTGATGGATCTGAAGTAAAGGATTAGAATCTTTGCAGGTATTGAGAAAACTGAAGTGGGAACCAAGGGGAGTGTAGAAAAAGGGGTTTAGGGTCAAAAGAACATCAAGAGGAGGTAGACTGGTTCTGCCTAGCAGTTTTCCCTGGCAGACAACTTCAGACTATTTTTGCCTTTGATTCTTCTCTTTCTGTTCTTTTTAAGCAGTAAGACTTTTTTTTTAAACATCCAGGTTTTTCCTCTCACGAAGCTCCTATTGTGGCATTCTGAAAAGTAGAGAAAATGAAAGAAAGTTATTTTGAGATGGGGACTGCTTATATATATGTGTCAAATCAGAATATTGCTTTTTTTTCTCCCAAAAACCTGAGTTAGTAGGATCCTGCCTCATTCCTGTGTGTGTGTGTGTGTGTGTGTGTGTGTGTGTGTGTGTGTAGTTATGCATATTTGATTTAACATTTACTTGTATTTATTGAGTACTTAAAGCAAGAATTTATTATTTCATTATTTTGTCAACAGCATTTTTTAGGGAACCAATAATCTAGTTGAATTCTCATGTGTATTTCTCTATTTTCTTTATCCAATGTCTTTAAGTTACCTTTGCTCTGTAAATAATGTCCTTTGTAGAATTAATTGACCTACAAAGATATTGGTGGCATTTGTATATAGAAAGATTAGATAGTTTTGAAGGGAGGGAGGTTAATCCTCCAGAAGCAAATTATTTGCCTGAATTGAGGCCAGCAGCCTGGGAGAGAAAGGATTTGCATCCTCTTCCAATTTCCTTCTTTTGAGACAGCTGCTACATGAAACCCCACCCCACCCCTGCTCCCCATGTGCATTCCTGCTGGCCAGGAATTCTTACCACAGTTCTGATATGTTTACATCCAGGTGCAGGTCCTTTGTACAGGGGGGATGCTTGAAGGACAATGCAAAAGGACACTGATGGTTTTTGTGGGGCTATGAGCTTTATAAGGAATGAAGAGAATGTACAAGTGTGTTTATATTTATAGTATTTTCCTCAGTACAGTTTTCTCAGTAATATCAATTTTAGCCTTTGTTAACAATATTCTGGATGCCTCTGAAATATGTGGTATGATTTTCTTGTAGGAAAAAAAAAACAACATAAAACATCACATTGTGTTTCTAAATCTTTAATCAAAATAAAATAAAAATTGAACATTGCTAAGGAAATGAGTGTCTTTGCCAAGGAATAAAAACATAGATTATGGAAATGGTTATACATTGATTTAACTTGTATCTGTCACTTTCTCTGGATAATTTTGAAGGGATATTTTAAGATACTGACACAGTGTTGAAATAGCATATTTCAAAGTTAGAAAAGAATATTATATATCTTCATGAACTTTAACATATAAAAATGCATTCCTACTTCAGTGAGTGCTTACTTAGCCAGATTCACCATCAGATACTCTATCTCTGGTTAGTATTTTTGCCAGCAACTCAAATTCAATCTTCTAAATCCTTACACATCATCATCTCCTAACCTCCTTTCAGGTAGCTAGATGAGTGGATGGGTGGGTAGATAGATAGCTGACATTCAATTATATCTTTATTCCTTAATAATTCTTTATAGTGAGATTGCTGTCTGCTAAGCGACGTGTGAGAGATTGAAATAGCTCAAAATTACACTGTTTTTCCAATCTCAATGTGTTCCTCCTCCTTTATTTTCTTTCCTAGCAAATGGCAGTATCCACATATTTATTTCATTTAAAAACTTACTGAGTAACTACAGCATACTAAGAACTGTGACAGGCATGGGAGATAAAATGGTGAATAAGATGGGACCCTGGCTGCAGAGGCAATTGTAGTGTAAGCGTCTTAAATAAAATATTAGGTGCGATGATGAGTTTAACTTTTCTTCACCACTGCTCTGCACCTTTTCAGCCCTACTACACAGAATGAGTTAATCATCAAAATGTACTTCTTGGCTATCTCCTACCTGTGAGTCCTCCTCTTGTTCCCCTCCACTCCCCTCCTTCATGCCTTCAATATCTCTCTCCTGGTCTCTGTTGATGGTCTCGTAATCAGCCCTCTTAATTTTTCTACTTCTATTTTCAAACAGCCAAATAATGATAATGTTCTGTTTCCCTTTTTCAAAGTTCTTTTAGCTTCTGTTATCCAGGGTAAAATCCTGGATTTATGGTATAAAAGACCCTTCTTAATTTTATTCAGGAGTATTGGTTCAACTTAATTTTCTTCCATTCTGCCATTTCTCTCTTCCCATTTGTTCCTCAGTGGTACTGAACTATTTGTTCATGGGATACACTGCACAGGGTTGTTCTGCCTGCCTTTCAATATGTGTTCCTTCCTTTTAGTCCACTTTCTTTCCTTTCATAGTTTCAGGTCAGTTCAGTCGCTCAGTCGTGTCCGACTCTTTGCGACCCCATGAATTGCAGCATGCCAGGCCTCCCTGTTCATCACCATCTCTCGGAGTTCACTCAGACTCACATCCATCAAGTCAGTGATGCCATCCAGCCATCTCATTCGGTCGTCCCCTTCTCCTCCTGCCCCCAATCCCTCCCAGCATCACAGTCTTTTCCAATGAGTCAGCTCTTTGCATGAGGTGGCCAAAGTACTGGAGTTTCAGCTTTACATCATTCCTTCCAAAGAAATCCCAGGGTTGATCTCCTTCAGAATGGACTGGTTGGATCTCCTTGCAGTCCAAGGGACTCTCAAGAGTCTTCTCCAACACCACAGTTCAAAAACATCAATTCTTCGGCGCTCAGCCTTCTTCACAGTCCAACTCTCACATCCATACATGACCACAGGAAAAACCATAGCCTTGACTAGACGGACCTTAGTCGGCAAAGTAATGTCTCTGCTTTTGAAAATGCTATCTAGGTTGGACATAACTTTTCTTCCAAGGAGTAAGTGTCTTCTAATTTCATGGCTGCAGTCACCATCAGCAGTGATTTTGGAGCCCAAAAAAAGTGTGACACTGTTTCCACTGTTTCCCCATCTATTTCCCATGAAGTGATGGGACCTAATTGAATACCAAATTGGCAAACATGGCAGTGTGAATGTTTAAATAATATTAAACTGGAAAATATATAACAGTAAATGTTATGCACTCATACTGTTTGTGTATATGAATAAATGATAATTGGATGATGTGGTGAGATGCAGATAGCTTCATGCTTACCATATTCATTGCCCTCATAGATTGCTTATTGTTGTTGTTTTGTCACTGAGTCACATCCAGCTCTTTGGTGATTCCATGGACTGTAGCCCACCAGGCTCCTCTGTCCATAAGACTTCTCAGGCAAGAATACTGGAGTGGGTTGCCATTTCCATGATAAAAGTTTAGATTGGTAAATAATAAAAATGAGAGCAATTGTTAGGAGTTTGGAATGAATGATCTGCTCTTTGCTTTTAGAATTTGTGACACAATGAAGTTTCATGTGATTGCTACATACTAAAGTTTCAAAAACTTTGCTTGTATTATATTTAAAGAAAACTTCCCAGATACCCATATTTTTCTGTTTACAATGAAAAGAACACATATTAAAGTACTTTTTGGCTTTTAAAAAATCCTACCCTTTTTTCTGTTTATACTGCTATTTTTTTTATCACCTTTGCTTTTTCTTTTTTGTTTGTTTTCTTTTCCTTTATGCCTCCTCTGACTTTAATTGAGCATTTTATATATGATTCCATTTTTCTTAGTATATTAATTATACTTCTTAAAATTTTTTCTAGTAGTTACCTTTTGATTTTTGAATATACATTTATAACTAATTCCAAGTTCAACTGTAACACTGTAGTACTTCATGGGTAGATAACATTACTAATTTCTTACTCCTTTGTCTTATAATATTAATGTTATTCATTTCACTTATTTATAAACTATAATCACTGAACACATTGTTACTATTATTCTTGACACTATTATCTGTTATGATAATTAAGAATAAGAAAATAAAATTTCTACTTTACCTTCATTTATTCCTTTCCCAGTGCTCTTCCTTTTTTTACGTGGATCCAGATTTCTGACCTGCATCATTTTTGTTCTTTCTGAAGAACTAACATTATTTGAAAGGCAAGTTTACTGACAATGTATTCACTCAACTTTTGTCTGAGAAAGTATTAATACTTCTTCACTTTTGAGAGAGAATTTTACTGAATATGGAATTCTAGGTTAGTATTTTTCTTCCAGCACTGGAAATATTTCACTCCACTCTCACCTTGCTTTCATGGTTTATGAAGAGAAGTCTGATATAATTCTTATCCTAGCTTCTCTATAGGTGAAGTTGTCTTCATCACCCGCCTCCCACTCCGCTGGCTTCTTTCTGGGTTTTTTTCTTTTGTCTTTGATGCTTTGCAGTTTCGACATAATATGCCTAAGTGTAGATTTTCTGGAGCTTCCCTGATAGCTCAGTTGGTAAAGAATCCACCTGCAATGCAGGAGACCCTGGTTCAATTCCTGGGTCAGGAAGATCTGCTGGAGAAGGGATAGACTATCCACTCCAGTATTCTTGGGTTTCCCTTGTGGCTCAGCTGGTAAAGAATCTGCCTGCAATGTGGGAGACCTGGATTCGATTCCTGGGTTGGGAAGATCCCCTGGAGAAGGGAAAGGCTACCCACTCCAGTAGATTTTTGCTATTTTTCCTGCTTGGTTCTGTCTGAGCTTCCTAGATCTGTGGTTTGGTATCTTTCATTAATTTGAGGAAATTCTCAGTCATTATTGCTTCAAGTATTTCTTCTGAACTTTTCCTCCTTTTTTAATCCTTATCATATTGCCACCTTGTATATATTATACCAAGTGTGTTTGTCCCATAGTTTTTGGATATTCTGTTTGATTTCCCAGCCCCACCCCCAGTCTTTTTGCTCTTTGTGTTGCAGCTTTGAAAGTTTCTGTTGACATATCTTGAAGTGCAGTGATTCTTTCCTCAGCTGTGTGCAGACTGTTGATGTACCCATCAAAGACATTCTTCATTTCTTTTAGTGTTTTTTCTTTTTAGCATTTTTCTTTTGATTCTTTCTTAGTGTTACCATTTCTCTCCTTACTTACCCAAATGTTCTTATATGGTGTCAGTTTTTCCATTAGATCCCTTAGCATATTAATCATGGTTGTGTTAGATTCCTGTCTGGTAATTCCAGCATCTCTGCCATATTTGAGTCTGATTCTGATGCTTGCGAAGTCACTTCAAACCATCTCTTTGTGTGTTTTAATATGTCCTGTACTTTTGTTGTTGTTGAAAGCTAGACATAATGTAGAGTGTAAAAGGACTAGAAGTAAGTAGGCCTTTGATATGAGATTTATGTTTATCTGGGAGGAATATCCCCTGGAGTAGGAAGTGGCAACCCACTCCAGTATTCTTGCCTGGAAAATGCCATGGACAGAGGAGTCTGGTGGGCTGCAGTCCGTGGGGTCACAGGGAGTCGGACACAACTGAGCACACACATGCACACAGCACGCAGGACTTCTGCTAAAGTGAGGTCTGAGATGTGTGATTCTTTCTTTGCATGTCCCTGTTATTTAGAAGCACTGCTGATGTGGCAGTGAGGTATGACAATGGTGGAAGGAAGCAGTCTGTTGTCCTGTGATGAGCTGTTAGTCTTTTCATGAGGCAGTGCCTCTGTGACCTTCCCAAGTACCTCTTGGTCCCCAACCCCACTTTAAATGAGACAAGAAGGCTAGAGGGTGCTGGAATTGGGCGTTTCTCAGCTTAGTTACTTTGGCTACCTGATGCGAAGAGCCAGCTCATTGTAAAAGACCCTGATGCTGGGAAGAATTGAAGGCAAAAGGAGAAGAGGGCGGCAGAGAATTAGATGGTTAGGTAGTATCACTAACTCAATAGATGTGAATTTGAGCAAACTCTGGAAGATAGTGAAGGACAAGGAAGCATGGTATGCTGCAGTCCATAGTGTTGCAGAGAATTGGACACAACTTAGTGACTGAACCACAGCAGCTTAGTTATGCTCTAGGAAAAGCCCGGTTGGTTTGGAGCTAATGTAATAGTAGGGCAGGTATATTAGATCTGCCAGGGCTTTCTTAATAAAGCACCACAAACTGTATGGCTTAAACGACAATTTATCATCCCATTTCTGAAAGCCTGAAGCCCGTGATTAGTGTTGGCAGGTTGGGTGCCTTCTGAGGGCTGTGAGAAAGAATCTCTTCACTGCCTCATCTCTAGCTTCTGCTGATTTGCTGGCATCCTTTGGCATTTCCTTAACCAGTAGAAGCATCACCCGGTCTTCAGCTTTCACCTGGCATTCTCCCTGGGTGTATGTTTGTGTCTAGATTTCCTCTTCTTTGAAGGACACTAATTGTATTGGACTAGAGGCCTACCCTACTCCAGTATAACCTCATCCTAACTTGACTAATTATATTTGCAAAGATCTTATTTTCAAGTAAGATCTTATTTTCCTCACAAGTCACCTTGTGAGGAACTGGGAATTAGGACTTCAACACACGAATTTGGTGGTATCTATTTCAGTCCCTACAGCAGGCCTTGTTAAGAAGGACAGAGTGCTCCAATTGTATTTCAAAGTGGCCACATTTCCCCTCCCTCTGCTGAAGCATGATGGGATTTTTCTCCAGTCCTCACAGTGAACCTGGTGATCCCACTGGAGGTAAAACTAACAAAAGTATGAGAACTCCCTGACAAGACATAGCCCCTCTGGAATTTTTAACTCTGAAGTTGGTCCTCACTGAACCTCCAGTGTGTTGTCAATTGCAGTTTAGGTTTTCCTGCCCCAGTCCTGCCCAGGAGCCGTGGTCTCTGCTTCTGGGCTTCTGCTCTGCTAGCTATGATACTTTGTATCCACCTCTCTCAAAGTTGACTGGTGGCAGTTGCTCTGTGACCTCCTTTCTCAGATGGATCCAAAAAGAGCTGTTGATTTTCAGTTTCTTCAACTTTTTTTCCTGTGCGGATGGAATTGATAACTTTTAAGCTCACTTCATGGGAAATAGATGGGGAAACAGTGGAAACAGTGTCAGACTTTATTTTGGGGGGGCTCCAAAATCACTGCAGCTGGTGACTGCAGCCATGAAATTAAGACACTTACTCCTTGGAAGGAAAGTTATGACCAACCTAGATAGCATATTGAAAAGCAGAGACATTACTTTGCCAACAAAGGTCCATCTAGTCAAGGCTATGGTTTTTCCAGTGATCATGTATGGATGTGAGAGTTGGACTGTGAAGAAAGCTGAGTGCCGAAGAATTGATGCTTTTGAACTGTGGTGTTGGAGAGGACTCTTGAGAGTCCCTTGGACTACAAGGAGATCCAACCAGTCCATTGTAAAGGAGATCAGTCCTGGGTGTTCTTTGAAAGGACTGATGTTGAAGCTGAAACTCCAATACTTTGGCCACCTAATGGGAAGAGTTGACTCATTGGAAAAGACTCTGATGCTGGGAGGGATTGGGGGCAGGAGGAGAAGGGGATGACCGAGGATGAGATGGCTGGATGGTATCACCAACTCGATGGACATGAGTGAACTCCGGGAGTTGGTGATGGACAGGGAGGCCTGGCATGCTGCAATTCATGGGGTTACAAAGAGTCGGACATGACTGAGCGACTGAACTGAACTGAAGCTCTTTGCATGCTAGACTAGAGACCAGAAATCTTTGTCCTTTTTATGGCCAGAATTACGTATGGATATCATAATAGATTTATAGTAGTCTGACCCACTGTCTGTTTAAAGACTGTCTCTGTGGTGGTGTCATAGAACTGCCTTTTTTCTATCTCTTCTAATTCCATCTATCCTTTGGGAGAGAAAATGGTTCAAGTTTCCCACGCAAAACTGAAAGTGTATCAAATTATACTGAGATGCCAGGATCTGCAGCTTTTCACTCTTTAATCTACTTGGGCCACATTAAGGCAGTCTTTTCTAGTAGGGTCAGTAGCAGATATTAGTGATATGGAGAACTTTGCATTAGAAAAATACACTTGCTGTTAACTGTGTGATTATTATTATTAATATTATAGTGGTAGAAAAAATTGTTTTAGCTAACCTGTTAAGTTTTTATTTGAAGTCTGTACAGCATTAAATTGATTCAGTTATTGTTTATACTTGATCAGGTTATACAGCTAAGTTTTTTTTTTTTCTATTCATAAAATCGTTAAGCTTATAAAATCTGTTCTTCTGCTTATGGAGGAGATCACTCAAAACAATACACCTTTTTCCTATGAGTATCAGATAAGTAACAAAAATTCTGTTGAGATTTGGAAGAGGACATTTTGACACTTGATTGTTAGAGTAAGGAAATGGAAAGCAATCCTATCCGCTAAAGATCTGTCTTCAATCTGCTATTACATCAATTTGATGTGGCAGCATATTTGCTGTTAGCCTGTCTCCTTTGGACTGTGCTTCATAAAAGTGTTTATAAGATTGCAGCTGTTCCTCTCTGAGAAATACCGGCAGCTCTGCACAGCATGCAGGGTCAGCATGGAGAGTGGAGAGACCGAATACTGGCTTCCTTCTTGCCGGAGGACAGGTTTCCATCTAGGCAGTCACCTGTTGTCCAGTTTGTGGAACATTATTGATTATGTTACAGTTTTGTGCAAATTGTAGGTATTGTCTTTGCTACCTATAATTAACACATTTAAAGCATTTTTTCAGGCAAATTGGCAAACTCAGGTTTTTGTTTAATTTGCAGAGGAGTCCACTATGGAATTTTTAATATGGGATATATGTGGAAAGCTGAGACTTCAGCTTCATGGCTTTATGAAGTGACTTGATTTGAATAAAAACTATATGGAAAATAATTTTCTTTGCTTTTATGGGTTGTGAGTCACTATTTGCATTCTCAATTCCAAAGGTACTGAGTAGTCATCAGTATGCCACCACCTCCCAGGGCTGGATATATGGAAATGAGCAAAGAGTTCAGACATTGAGGATTTAGGCTAAGCTGAGGTGGCCCACAGTTGTCAGAGCAACTCACCAAAGGAGACTGTGAAGTCGCCTTTCTCAGAGATCTAGAAAAGCAGTCTAGACTGGCCTATTTTTGTGCAACTTTTAGTATGAAGGGGAAGGATTAGACCAGACTTTTTTATTCTTGCAAAATATTCATTTTCTTTGTCAAATATTTTGAAATCAGAAATTTGAATATTAGAATCATTTTTAAGTTATGCTTTTCAAAACTGACATATAGTTTATCCTTCCCCAGAAATTGCCAATTATACTAGATTATAATTTTAATTGATTTTCACAGACTGAGTGAATATTTTCTCCAACCTGAATTTTGGAGTGTGTTTAGAGTGTGTGTGTGTGTGCCTGCTTCAAATGACATATGTATACTCTCTTTTAAAGCTGACGAAAGAAAGTCTTGTGTCAGTCTTATAAAATTCTCCTTTTATATGTATTTAAATGTTTACATCATGTGAGTCAATTCTGTCATTAAAATAGAAATTCCCTAAAGAGTAGATAAAGTCTAGGTCTAAAATACATAATTTTGACAGCCATTAAAATTAGGAATGAGTATTTGGCAAAGGAGGTAGCTGATAAAAGACATAATAGAAATATGCTTGAGAAATGGATATAACAAATTGCTTTTATGTGTAAGACTGATAAGCAGCAGTCAGAAATGGAAGTAAATTTGTTAATGCTACAATTTACTTATTAAAGTTTTGATTATGTTGATTTTTCTGATCATTTCCCAGCAGACACATTATTTCCGTCAAAAACGAATGCATCAAAATCTATTCATTTGGGTGATTTGCTTGGTTTGATGCATATTCACATCTTCAGTACTTGTAAAGGATTTTGTGAATAAATGTTCTGGAAAGAAGTACTGTGGTTTATCGGCAGGTGCTTATGTCTGATTTTAATCTGCTCCATAGTCTTGCATTTGTAAGACATATTACTGGAAGTCTGACATAGGTATAATATTAGCACCACCTACTGCAGATGGTAATTGCAGCCATGAAATTAAAAGACACTTACTCCTTGGAAGGAAAGTTATGACCAACCTAGATATCATATTGAAAAACAGAGATATTACTTTGCCAACAAAGGTCTGTCTAGTCAAGGCTATGGTTTTTCCAGTAGTCATGTATGGATGTGAGAGTTGGACTATAAAGAAAGCTGAGCGCTGAAGAATTAATGCTTTTGAACTGTGGTGTTGTAGAAGACTCTTGAGAGTCCCTTGGACTGCAAGGAGATCCAGCCAGTCCATTCTAAAGGAGATCAGTCCTGGGATTTCTTTGGAAGGACCGATGCTGAAGCTGAAACTCCAATACTCTGGCCACCTGATGCAAAGAGTTGACTCATTGGAAAAGACCCTGATGCTGGGAGGGAGGGATTGAGGGCAGGAGGAGAAGGGGACGACAGAGGATGAGATGGCTGGATGGCATCACCGACTCAACGGACATGAGTTTGGGTGAACTCTGGGAGTTGGTGATGGACAGGGAGGCCTGGCGTGCTGCGGTTCATGGGGTCGCAAAGAGTCGGACACGACTGAGCGACTGGACTGAACTGAACTGTGTATAAACATATGGAAAGTACACGGACTCACCTTAATATCAAGAATTGGTTTGCATTCCCTTTCTCTTTTACCTAGTTGTGTTCTATTGAGACACAACTTTGATTCTACAAAGAGAACTGTCATTTTCCTGAGTGTGCCATCTTCATCTGCTATTTTCTCCATGTAGAACTTTCTGACAGGACTTAGTCCTAGCTACATCTCACTTTACGCGGCCCTAGTCCTTGTAATTTTCACTCCTCTATTCTACATTTCTGGTCCGTCTATTTGAAGACAGTCCAATGTACTGTTTTTTTAATTTGTTTGTTTTTACATCAAGCATCTTTAATGAGATGAGCCAAACTGCACACGTTGGGCCTAAAGGATGTGTGTGCATGCTTGTTGCTAAGTTGTGTCTGACTCTTTGCGACCCCATGGGGCCCGCCAGGCTCCTCTGTCCATGGGGTTCTCCAGGCAAAAATACTGGAGTGGGTTGCCATTGCCTTCTCCACAATGTACTGTTTATTTCATCAGTTCGGTTTAATTCAGTGTGCGTTTACCGAGCACCTGTTATTTTGTGACAGTACTGTGCCAATGCTGGGAAAAAGTGATGAATGCAGCACCATCTTTGGTTTCAGAATGTATTGCATAGTTGGGACAGACACTTAGATAGTTTTCAAGTTATGTGATCAGAACTCAGGTGGTGGTCTACATAGGGAATAGCCAGTCATTTAACAAAATCCTGCCTTAAAGGCAGTTGTGAAATAAAGAAAGAGGAAAACTTGATCTTTGGGATTTACAGCCTATTTGAGGAGATACTGAATTAGCCTCAGCATGTATTGAAATCCCCAAGCAGCAGAATTTAGTGAGATCTTTGCCCAATCTCTGGTCAGGACTGAGGGTCATAAAGCTCTTAATTTGGAAAAGATTTTCTGTTCTAAATATAATTCCTATTCTATAACTGCAGGGTCTTGCTAATAAAAATAGGAGTGCTATGTACCACCATATAGAATACTTATAACCCCTAGATCATTCTCGAGTCCAGATATTCCTACCTATGGCTGTTGGTGTGCTGCACCTGGGTTACAGTTGTGTTTAAAGACTGATTCCCTTAAATCTTGAGGGGCACCTCTTAGGGTACACAGAGTACCTTGTAATCAGTCTGATTTCTGATGGGCCAGATAAATACGGTCATTTTCTATGTGCCATTATGAGAAAAAACTAGAAGTGTTGATTTAGATTAAACTTTCTGGCTGTCTCTCTG
>SJYT01061971.1:37169-61355 GCA_006410635.1 Cephalophus harveyi
GTCTCTCTCTCTCCCCCCCCCCCCCCCCCCCAGTTTAACAATTTATTTATTTTTTATTTGATTTTAATGAAGTCCAGTTGATTTAAAGTGTTGTGGTAATATCTTCTGTATGGCAGATAGAGTCAGTTATACATATACATTTTCTTTTTCATATTCTTTTCCATTATGGTTTGGCACAGGATATTGAATATAGTTTCTCTTGTTGCTTATCCATTCTGTATATGGATTTGCATCAGCTAATCCTAAACTCCCGTTCCATCCCACCTGTAGTCCCTTCCTCCACCTTGGCAACCACAAGTCTGTTCTCTGTATCTGTGAATCTGGTTTTGTTTCATAGATATGTTGATTTGTATTGTATTTTAGATTCTGCATATAAGTGATAGCATGCAGTATTTGTTTTCTCCTTCTGACTTAATTCAATTAGTATGTTCTCTAGGTCAATCCATGTTGGTACAAATAGCATTATTTAATTCCTTTTGATGGCTGAGTAATATTTTGTGTGTGTGTGTGTGTATACACCGTTTGTTTTTTATCCATTCATCTGATGGACATTTAGGCTGTTTTCATGTCTTGAATATTGTGAATAGTGCATGTATCTTTTTGAATTAGAGTTTTCTTTTCTCTGGGTATATGCTTTGAGTGGGGTTGCTAGGGCATATGGGAACTCTATTTTTAGTTTTTTGAGTAACCTCCATACTGTTTTCCATAGTGGCTGCACCAGTTTACATTCTAACCAACAGTGTAAGAGGGTTCCCTTTTTTTCACACCCCTCTAGCATTTGTTATTTGTAGACTTTTTAGTGATAGCCTTTCTGACTGGTGTGAGGTGATACGCCATTGTCATTTTAACTTGCATTTCTCTGACAATTAGTGATGTTGAGCATATTTTCGTGTGCCTTTTGAACATCTATGTGTCTTTGGAGAAGTTTCTGTTAAGGTTTTACTGTCCATTTTTTGATTGGATTGTTTTGTTGTTGTTGTAGAAGCTGTTTGTATATTTTGAAAATTAAGCCCCTGTGCCATCGTTCTCATATACTTTCTCCCATTCCATAGGTTGTCGTTTTGTTTTGTTTATATTTCATTTGCTGTGCAAAAGCTTGTAATTGGCTTATGTACCATTTGTTTGTTTTTATTTCTATTGTCTTGGGAGACTGACCTAAGAAAACATTGCTATAATTTATGTCAGAGAATTTTTTGCCTATGATCTTTTCTAGGAGTTCTATGGTGTCTTGTTTTATAAGTAAGTCTTTGAGCAATTTTGAGCTTATGTGTATGCATAGTGTGAGGGTGTGCTCTAACTTCTTTGATCTATATGCAGCTGTTCAACTTTTCCAGCACCACCTACTGAAGAGGTTGTCTTTTCTCCATTTTATATTCTTGCCTTCTTTGTCAAAGATTAATTGACCATAGGTGTGTGGGTTTATTTCTGGGATCTCTGTCCTGTTTCATTTGTCCATATATATCTGTTTTGGGGCCAGTATCACACTGTTTAATCATAACTGTAGCTTTGTAATCAAAGCTTTGTCTGAAGTCTGGAAGGGTTATGTCTCCTGTTTTTCTTCTTTTTCCTCAAGACTACTATGGCAATTCTGGGTCTTTTATGGTTCCATATAAATTTTAGGATATTTGTTCTAGTTCTGTGAAAAATGGATAATTTGATAGCAATCACGTTAAATCTGTAGATTGCTTTGGGTGGTATTGCCATTTTAACAGGATTCTTCCAACCCAAAAGCATGGGATATCTTCCTTTTCTTTGAATCATCTTTAGTTTCCTTTATTAATGTTTTGTAGTTCTTAGCATGAAAGTCTTCTACCTCCTTGGAGAGGTTTATTCTTAAATTTTTTTTGGATGCAATTTCAAAAGGTTTTTTTTTTTTTTTTTTTTTAATATTCCCTTTCTGCTATTTCACTGTTAGTATAAAGAAATGTCACCGATTTCTGTTTGTTAATCTTGTATCCTGCTACATTGGTGAATTCATTTATCACTTCTAGTAGCTTTGTGTGGAGTCTTTAAGGTTTTCTATATATAGTATCACATCATCTGTGTATAATGATAATTTAACCTCTTCCCTACCAATTTGAATACCCTTTATTTCTTGTCTGACTGCTGTGGCAGGGATTCCAATATGATCTTGAAGAGAAGTAGTGAGAGTGGGCATCTTTGGTTCCAGATTTTAATGTGAAGGCTTTCAGCATTTCACTGTTGAATATTGTATTAGCTGTAGGTTTGTCATAAACAGCTTTTATGTTGAGCTATGTTCCCTCTATATCCATCTTTGGTAAGGTTTTTTTTTAAATCATGAATGGATGTTGAATTTTATCAAATGCTTTTTCTGCATCTGTTGAGATCATCATATAGTTTCTGCTCTTTCTCTTGTTGATGTGATGTATAACATTGATTAATCTTCCTGTGTTGAACCAGCCTTGTGACACTGGGTTGAATCCAACTTGGCCGTGGTGTGTGACCTTTTTTATGTGTTGTTAGATTCAGTTTGCTAATATTTTGTTGAGAATTTTTGCATCTATATTCATCAAAGGTATTGACCTGTAATTTTCTTTTTTTGGTAGTGTGTCTTTGTCTAGTTTTGGTATTAGGGTGACAGTGGCTTCATTAAACGTCTCTGGGAGTATTCCTTCCTCTCTGGTTCTTTTGGAAGAGTTTGAGAAGGATCTGTGTAAGTTCTTTGTATATTTAGTAGAATTCTCCTATGAAGCCATCTGGTCCTGGACTTTTTTTTTTGGTAGGGATTTTTTTTTTAATTACAGATTCTATTTCATTTCTAGAGATTGGTCTATTCAGACCATTAGCCTTTCTTTAGAAGTTTAGTTTTCCAAGTCATTTTTGTGTCTTCTTAACCCTGTTCCAATTCTTTATATACAGAGCTTTGGTTAAGGAATTCTGAAGAGAAGACAGACTCCCAGAAAAACTGACTTATTTTGAGGGTAGAGAGAAAGTGATTCTTAGATCTCCAATGAGCAGCAGTTGATTTTTCTAAATATTTCCAGTAGTCTCCATCATGATAAAACTAATCCTCGACCTCCACAGCTTTTGTGTAGGCATTATAAATGGCAGGCTTTGTGAATGGCTGACATTCCAGGCAAATGAACCATAAATTTAATATATCTTACTCTTCATCCACTTGCTTGTTTTCACAACAGCCAAATAATTAGCTGTTGCTGTATTGTGCAAGATGCTGTTGCAGGCTTTGAGAATTCATTAGTGAGAAGATACCTGATGGCTGCCCTCACAGAATTTATAGTCTTTTAGGGAAGATAGATAATTAAAGAAATGATTACAACATGATGTGATTGGTACTATAAGGGAAGTAGAGTAGGGACAGTTGTTGAGACTGGAAGATGGCTTATTGTATATAGTCATTCATGGATCAAATTATTCAAACTAAACTGAGTCATCTTTGGTTTTTTTTTGAGCAATGATAGAACTTTGTGTGTGATTTAGAGGAGCCGCACTGAATCTCATTTCCATAATTATTTAAGGTAAATTGAGAAGCATTGTGATTTAGAATGTCTCTATCATATATAATTCACTTTAATAACCTAAGTAACGTTAAGACTTTTTTTTTTTAATTTTATTTTTACTTTATTTTACTTTACAACTTTTTTAACTCACAATTTTACCTGACCAAAAGGTAGTCTTGGTTTTAAGGTAACGTTTTGTTTTGTTGTTGTTCAGTCACTGAGTTGTGTTCAGTTCTTTGGAAAACCACGCACTGTAGACCATCAGGCTCCTCTGTCCATGGTATTTCACAGGCAAGAAAACTGGAGTGGGTTGCATTTCCTTCTCCACGGAATCTTCCCCACCCAGGGGTCAAACTTGTGTATCCTACATTGGCAGGTGGATTCTTCACCACTGAGCCACCTGGGAAACTTAACATGCTTTTTATTTGTAGCCTTAATTACAGATATGATTAAATAATGCTACTCTCTTGCCTTTTCTGTTTTCAGGGAAGGTGTTCATGTAAATCAAGAATCGCTGCAGATGTCTCCCTGTATAATAGAGCAGTTCATTGAGCTCTTGTGTCAGTTCAGCCCAAACCACGTTATTGAGACGCTGCAAGTCCTTGAGTGCTACCGCCTAGAAGAAACTATTCAGGTAAGACCAATGCTGTAGAGAAGGAAAGAGTCAGTGTTTCTCATTCACTATTTTACAAATGAGCACAGGGAGATGCATATGTTAAATCAGTTGCCTGAGTCTATGCCCAGTATGTGCTAGCATCGAAGATTGAACCCACTTCATTTGACTCCATGGTGCATGCTTTTCTTTGCTGTGATAAATTGCCTCTCTGTTCATTCTGGTGAAGTCAGAAACAGCACATGCCAATAATTGTTACTAATCAAGTTTCACAGGCATTTTAGCCAACAGGACAAACACAGAAAAAGGAATACAGTAAAAATATTCAAAGGGAAAAACCAAACTCTTACTTGCAGACACTGATGGATAGATAATCTTGTAATAGTGTCGTGAGACTTACAAGGCTAAATGGCAATTAGTGCAGTCATTGCCTTGATTCTCCTTCCTTGTTTTCTTCCAATTCCAAATGGAAATGTGTGTGTGTATGCACATATGTGCATATGTATATATACGCACATGTTCTAATCTACCATAAGAGGCTAGTATGTTCCCCGTTTAAAAGTTGTTTTTAAGTGCCATTGTGTCTTTGCTATCAATACTGATGAAACAGTAACCTATATTTTCTGCATCCACTCCTAAACTCCCCACATGATTCAGTTCAGTTCAGCCGCTCAGTCGTGTCCAACTCTTTGCGACCCCATGAACTAGAGCACGCCAGGCCTCCCTGTCCATCACCAACTCCCAGAGTCCACCCAAACCCATGTCCATTGAGTGAGTGATGCAATCCAGCCATCTCATCCTCTGTTGTCCCCTTCTCCTCCTGCCCTCAATCTTTCCCAACATCAGGGCCTTTTTAAATGAGTCAGCTCTTCGCCTCAGGTGGCCAAAGTATTGGAGTTTCAGCTTCAAAAACAGTCCTACCAATGAGCACCCAGGACTGGTCTCCTTTAGGATGGACTGGTTGGATCTCCTTGCAGTCCAAGGGACTCTCAAGAGTCTTCTCCAACACCACAGTTCAAAAAGATCAATTCTTCGGTGCTCAGCTTTCTTCATAGTCCAACTCTCACATCCATACATGACCACTAGAAAAACCATAACCTTGACTAGACGGACCTTTGTTGACAAAGTAATGTCTCTGTTTTTTAATATTCTGTCTAGGTTGGTCATAACTTTCCTTCCAAGGAGTAAAAGTCTTTTAATTTCATGGCTGTAATCACCATCTGCAGTGATTTTGGAGCCCCAAAAAATAAAGTCTGACACTGTTTCCACTGTTCCCCCATCTATTTCCCATGAAGTGATGGGACCAGATGCCATGATCTTCATTTTCTGAATGTTGAGCTTTAAGCCAACTTTTCACTCTCTTCTTTCACTTTCATCAGGAGGCTTTTTGGTTCCTCTTCACTTTCTGCCATAAGGGTGGTGTCATCTGCATATCTGAGGTTATTGATATTTCTCCCGGCAATCTTGATTCCAGCTTGTGCTTTCTGCAGCCCAGCATTTCTCATGATGTACTCTGCATATAAGTTAAATAAGCAGGGTGACAATATAAAGCCTTGATGTACTCCTTTTCCTATTTGGAACCAGTCTGTTGTTCCATGTCCAGTTCTAACTGTTGCTTCCTGACCTTCATACAGGTTTCTCAAGAGACAGATCAGGTGGTCTGGTATTCCCATCTCTTTCAGAATTTTTCAGTTTATTGTGATCCACACAGTCAAAGGCTTTGGCATAGTCAATAAAGCAGAAATAGATGTTTTTCTGGAACTCTCTTGCTTTTTTGATGATCTAGCATGATTAAATTATTCTAAATTATGAAATATTTCAAAATATGCCAAAGTGTGCAAAATATCAAATACATATGTGCCCATGAACCCAACTCTTTAGATATTAATATTTTGCCATACTGACTTCAGATCTTTGTTGTTTGTTTTAGAAATAGGAGAAAAAAAAATCGCTTCTCGGCCTTTTGGCTAAGATCAAGTGTAGTATCTGTTCTTATCAGTTTAATATCTGATACGTCCTCTATCCGAAGACAATATATTAAATGGATTTTTGGAGCAGGGAGTTGGAATAGGAGCTTGCTCCGTCCACTCCACGCATCAACCTGGTATTGCAGTACTTCCAGGAACGGTGCACCCCCTAACGGGGAATAACCTACGTCTCCCTAAAAGCAGACTCTCGGGAAGGTGAGCCAGCGGGCTTCACCTGGGTACCCGCCGAGGCTGTTCCCGGTTGAATCTTTCTGGAGGAAGAGTTTTTTGCGGGACTCAAGCAAGTGCTGATAAATGTCGCCGGGTGAAGAAAAAAAAAAAAAAGGAGAAAATGATCCTTGGTCTGTCATGTCTCCCCTGAGGTTACCACCAACCTGAAGATGGGAAGTTTCTTCCCATCCTTCTTAAAAAATTTTTCCTATGTATGAATTGAATTTACCTATAAAACACAAGTTACAGTTTTGTATGCTTTTAAATTTTTTATTAGTGGTATCATAGATAATAATCCTATTGCAAATTGCTTTTTGTTAATTTTTTGTCTATCAGTTTTTATGCATGTAGCTGTAGTTCTTTCATTTTCTTTTTTGATGTAAAAATAGTTTATTATGACACCATTTATGTAAAATTAGGTAATATTTACAATGGAAATGATCAGCTACATCCATGGGAATCTAGCATGTCACACAAAGGAATAAATATTTTAACAAATAACACTTCAGTTGTTGTGAACAGTTGATCAGAAATTTTGTTTTTAAAAAAAAGAGCCTCAAACTAAACAGTAAAAGTTTTGCATTGTCAGAGTAGTTCTTTCATTTTAATGTCTATTGAATGACCGCGCCACAGTTTATATATTTTCCTATCATAGTGTTACCAGTTTTTTGCCATTATAAACAGTGCTACTCTGGACATCTTTGTATATATCTTCTATGTACCCATCTGAGATTTCTCTAAGTAGTATGCCTGAAAGTGGAATTCTTTTGACAATAGAGTAGCTTAATCCTACTCATATTGCCAAGTTGATTTCTTACTTGTTTCCATTCTCATCATTAGTGTTTGAAATGTGCCATTTTTTTATGTCCTTGCTGATTTCTAGTATTTTAGACTTCTTAATTTTTGCCAGTATGATTATTATCATTGCTTACTCATGACATTGCATATCTTTCCATATGTTTAGTGACACTTTGAATTTTCTTTTCTCTGAATTATGTATTCATACCATTTGTCCAGTTTCCTATTAAGATTTTGCCCTTTCTTACTGATTTCTAGAAGTTCTTTCTAATTTCTGGATCTCTAGTTCTTTACTGATTCTGTGTGTTGGAGATGCCCTCTTCCAGTCTGTTATTGCATGTCTTTTAACGTGTTTTTAGTGACTTGTAGTTTAATTTATCAGTCTTTTCCTTTAGTATCAAAATTTTGTGTGTGTGACCTTTATTTCCTACTTTAATGGCATTAAGGATATCCTCTTATATGAGTTTTGTAGTTTGAGACTTTTTTCATTTGGGCGTTTAATGCATCTGGAATTTATTTTTGTAAACTGATCAAGAGAGGAATTTATATATATATTTTTTTCCATGTTAATGGTCCATGTGGCTTTTTTGGCTGTGTTAGGTCTTCATCGCTGCACAGGCTTCTCTCTAGTTACGGTGAGTGGAGTCCGCTCTCTAGTGGTGCGTGGGCCTCTGATTGCGGAGGCTTCTCCTGTTGAGGACCATGGACCCTAGAGCACACAGGCTTCAGTAGTTGTGGTACATGGGCTCAGTAGTGTTGGCTCCTGGGCTCTAGAGCACAGGCTCAATAGTTGTGGCACAGCAGGTTAGGTCTTTAATCCATTTTGAGTTTATTTTTGTGTACAGTGTTAGAGAATGTTCTAATTTTGTTCTTTTACATGTAGCTGTCCAGTTTTCCCAGCACCGCTTATTAAAGAGACTGTCTATTTTGCATTGTGTATTCTTGCCTCCTTTGTCATAGATTAAGTGACCATATGTGTGTGTATTTATCTCTGGGCTTTCTGTCTTGTATTTCTGTGTTTGTGCCAGGGCCATACTGTCTTAATAACTGTAGCTTTGTAATATAGCATTGAGTTAGGGAACCTGATTCTTCCAGCTCCTTATTTCTTAAGATTGGTTTGGCTATTTGAGGTCTTTTGTGTTTGATATAAATTGTAACATTTTTGCTTCTAATTCTGTGGAAAATGTCATTGGTAATTTGATAGGGATTGCATTGCATCTACAGATTGCTTTGAGTAGTATAGTCATTTTCACAATATTGCTTCTTCTAATCCAAGGACATGGTATATCACTCCATCTGTTTGTGTCATCTTTGATTTCTTTCATCAGTATCTTATAGTTTTCTGAGTATAGGTCTTCTGCCTCTTTAGATAGGTTTATTCTTAGGTATTTTATTCTTTTTGTTGCAAAGGTAAATGGGATTGTTTCCTTAATTTCTCTGTGTGATCTTTCATTGTTAGTGTATAAGAATGCAAGAGATTTCTGTACATTTATTTTGTACCCTGCAACTTTACCATATTGATTGATTAGCTCTAGTAGTTTTCTGATCCTAAAGGACTAAAGGCAGCTAAAGGCATCTTTAGGATTTTCTATGCATAGTATCATAACATCTGCAAGCAGTGACAGTTTTACTTCTTCTTTTTCAATTTGAATTTCTTTTTATTTCTTTTTCTTCTCTGATTGCCATGGCTAAGACTTCAAAGACTATGTTGAATAATAGTGACCAGAGTAGACATCCTTGTCTTGTTCCTGATCTTAGAGGAAATGCTCTCAGTTTTTCACCATTGAGAATATTGTTTGCTGTGGACTTGTCATGAAAAGAAAAAAGTGTTGGTTGCTCAATTGTGTCTGACTCTTTGCAACCCCATGGACTATAGCCCATCCAGTCTCCTTTGTCCATGGAATTCTTCAGGTAAGAATACTGGAATGGGTAGCTCTTCCCTTCTCCAGGGAATCTTCCTGACCTAGGGATCCAACCCGTCTCCTACACTGCAGGCAGATTCTTTACCATCTGAGCCACCAGGGAAGCTCATGGACTTGAATATATGGCCTTTATCTTGTTGAGATAAGTTCCCTCTATGCCCATTTTATGGGGAGAGGTTTTTTTTTTTTTTTTTTTTATCATAAATGGGTTTTTAATTTTGTTAAAAGCTTTTCTGCATCTGTTGAGATGAACTTATGGTTTTTATTCTTCAGTTTGTTAATGTAGTGTATCATGAGGATTGATTTATGGATACTAAAGAATCCTTGTATCTCTGGAATAAACCCCACTTAATCATGGTATGATCCTTTTAATGCATTGTTGGTTTCAGTTTGCTAGTATTTTCTTGAGTGTTTTTAATGGCTGTATTCATTAGTGATATTGGCTTGTAAATTTTTTTTTGGTAGTACCTTTGTCTGATTTTGGTATCAGAGTGATAGTGGCCTGATAATATGAACTTGGGAGTATTCCTTCCTCCGCAATATTTTGGAAGAGTTTCAGAAGGATAGGTGTCAACTCTTCTCTAAAAGAGCAAGAGCGTTCCAGAAAAACATCTATTTCTGCTTTATTGCCTATGCCAAAGACTTTGACTGTGTGGATCACAACAAACTGTGGAAGATTCTTCAAGAGATGGGAATACCAGACCACCTGACCTGCCTCCTGAGAAATCTGTATCAGGTCAAGAAGCAACAGTTAGAACTGGACATGGAATAACAGACTGGTTCCAAATAGGAAAAGGAGTATGTCAAGGCTGTATATTGTCACTCTGCTTATTTAACTTATATGCAGAGTGCATCATGCGAAATACTGGACTGGGTAAAGCACAAGCTGGAATCAAGATTGCTGGGAGAAATATCAATAACCTTAGATGTGCAGATGACACCACCCTTATGGCGGAAAGTGAAGAAGAACTAAAAAACCTCTTGATGAAAGTGAAAGAGGAGAGTGAAAAAGTTGGCTTAAAGCTCAACATTCAGAAAACAAAGATCATGGCATTTGGTCCCATCACTTCATGGCAAATAGAAGGGAAACAATGGAAACAGAGAGTATTTTCTTGGGCTCCAAAATCACTGCAGATGGTAACTGCAGTCATGAAATTAAAATTTTCTTTCTCCTTGGAAGAAAAGCAATGACCAACCTAGATAGCATATTAAAACAGAGACATTACTTTGCCAACAAAGGACTATCTAGTCAAAGCTGTGGTTTTTCCAGTAGTCATGTTTGGATGTGAGAGTTGGATTATAAAGAAAGATGAGCGCTGAAGAATTAATACTTTTGAACTGTGGTGTTGGAGAAGACTTTGAGGTCCTTTGGACTGCAAGGAGATCAAACCAGTCCATCCTAAAGGAAATAGTCCTGCATATTCATTGGAAGGACTGATGCTCAAGCTGAAATTCCAATCCTTTGGCCACCTCATGCGAAGAACTGACTCATTGGAAAAGACCCTGATGCTGGGAAAGATTGAAGGCAGGAGGAGAAGGGGACGACAGAGGATGAGATGGTTGGATGACATCACTGACTCGATGGACATGAGTTTGAGTAAGGTCCGGAATCTAGTGATGGACAGGGAAGGAAGCCTGGTTTTCTGCAGTCCATGGGGTCGCAGAGAGTCAGACATGACTAAACGACTGAACTGATATGCTTGATAGAATTCACCTGTGGAGCAGTTGGTACCTGGACTTCAGTTTGTTGGAAGTTCTTAAATCATAATTTTGGTTTTGGTACTTGTGGTTGGTCTGTTCATATTATCAATTTCTTTCTCTTTCAATCTTAAAAGTTTGTATCTTTCTAAGAATTTGTCCATTTCTTCTAGGTTGTCCGTTTTATTTGTATATAGTTGTTTGTAGTAATGTCTTATGGTTCTTTGTATATTTTTGGTGTCAGTTTTAACTTGTTTTTCATTCTGCCGTTAACTCCTTCTTGTGTATTTTAAATTCTTCTTGTTGAATTCTTCAGCTTTGACAATCCTCTTTTCTATTTTCTTTTTGTTTCAGTTATCACTGTGTTCATCTTATTTTCCCTCTTTCAGATAGCGTTTTATTAGTAATGCTTTGAACTCTTTTCAGGTAAATTATTTATCACTTTTTGTTTCCCATCCCCTTAATGAATTTTTCTCTTTCATCTGAAACACATTCCTCTTTTTTATATCTTGTTTGACGTTCTCTGTTTTTCTCTGTGAGATTATGTGAAACAGTTCCCAGTCTTGAAGGCGTGTCCATATGTGGGAGCATCCCTGTGAAGTCTGCCTGTCCCCAGTGGCATCGGTGGAAGAGCTAAATTTAAAGTGAGCGTAGGCTGCGTCCTTCCCTGGTCTGTGCTATCAGGCTCTGTATTGCTGGCATGCAGGGCTAGAGTCACTGCCCTGTCAGGGGTGATGCCAAGGCCTGAGGGTCTGGAGCAGGGTTTCTTCCCAGTGTGATGGTGCTTTCACCATGGTTCAGGGTATGGCTGGGACCTGAGGGCTTGGGACTGCACTTCTAAGATTGTTCCACTTTTTTTTTTTTTAATTAGCAATTGTTAGTTACTTATGGCTTTGCTCAGTCTTCATTGCTATGCGTGAGCTTTCTCGAGTTGCAGTGAGCAGGAGCTACTCTTGTGGTGAACGGAGGCTGTTCCTCCTTGTGGTACATGAGCTTCTCGTTGCAGTGGCTTCTCTTCTTGCAGAGCGCGAGCTCTAGGCCCCCAGGTTTCAGTAGGTGTCGCACACAGGATCGGAAGTTGCTGCTCGTGGGCTGAAGAGCACAGGATTAGTAGCTGTGGCACACTGGCTTAGTTGATTTGCAGCATGTGGGATCTTTCCAGACCAGAGATTGAATCTGAGTCCCCTGCATTGGCTGATGGATTCTTTGTTCCCTTTTTTCCCTGGTGTGCACAAATTGGGTAGAGGCAGGGTCAGGGCCAGAGTGGCTGAAGCCACACTAATAAGCTGGATCCGTTTTTACCTTTGTGCAGTTGCATCAGCAATGGCAGTCTCCACCCTAGTTAGAGGCAGGCTGAGGGCCTGAGCTGGTTCCAGTCCTTCCTGATGCTTGCACTTGATTGTGTGCACACAATGACAGACACTGCCGAGGCTGGAGGAAGGGTCGAAGTCCAGGCCGCTGCCGCTCCCTCCAGGTACAGGCCTGCATAATCCCTGCAGTGGCTCTCCGTTCTGGCTAGATGCAGGGCCATGGCCTGAGGTGGCTCCACTCCCTCCGTGGCCACTTGGGCTCACTGGAAATGAAATTTCTAAAAGGAAAATTTTTGAAATGACTTTTTAAAGATTGATTAGTGCTGGTACGTGCTGTTAATTTTTGTGCGTTGTTTTCCAATCTTGTATTTTTTTTTATTCCCTCATCAGATGTCTGGGAACTCTGGGATATTACTGAACAGAAGCACTGATAATATGCGTTCTCTCCTTATTTCTGATTTTAAAAGTTGGAGAAGGAAATGGCAACCCACTTCAATATTCTTGCCTGGAAAAGTCCATGGACAGAGGAGCCTGGCAGGCTGCAGTCCATGGGGTTACATGACTGAGCATGTGTGCATGAGGGTGGAGGGAGATGGGTTGGTAGCAATAAACTGGTAGAACTAAAAAAGATAAATAAAAGGGATGTGCCTAACATTTTATATTAAATATGGTATTTATTTTAGGATTCTAATAGATGATTTTTATTAAACTAAGAAAGTTCAGTTACCAGTTTGGGTTACAGTGTTTTGTTTTTATTTTTGTCAGAAATGGGTGCTGCATTGTATTACTTTTTCTGCATTTATTAAGATGATTACATCTTCCCTCTTTGATCTGTTCACCTGTTAATATGTTATTTGTACCTTTCTTTTTTCTTACTCTCAAGAAAGTTTAATTTTATTAGTCTTTTCAAAGACTAACGTAGGATTCTTTAAATCTCAGTGTTGTTTCTTTTTATGACAGTCTTTCTGTATTTATTTTCTTTTTTCTTAGCTTAATTGATATTTCTTTTTTAACTTATTAGAAGCTCTTGGTTTATTAATTTTTATTAAGA
The DNA here is from genome assembly GCA_006410635.1 of Cephalophus harveyi. Classification (NCBI taxonomy): domain Eukaryota; kingdom Metazoa; phylum Chordata; class Mammalia; order Artiodactyla; family Bovidae; genus Cephalophus; species Cephalophus harveyi. The sequence goes on from SJYT01061971.1 coordinate 50,239, forward strand.
TCCCACAAGCTAATTTATAGTGTTTTCATTGTCATTTTGTTCTAAATATTTTATGAATAATTATACTTGTCAATTCTGGTGTATATTATTACTATTTATGTATACATGTTACTTTTTGTTCAGTGGATATACATAATTCAGGTGCATAACAACTTTTTATATAAGTGAAAAGAGAATGAATGACTTTGGTTCGCTTGTAGTCCCAAATAGGCCACTCTAAGACTAGAAAGGTCTTGTAGGTCTTCATAAAACCGTTCAACTTCAGCTTCTTCAGCATTACTGGTTGGGGCATAGACTTGGATAACTGTGATATTGAATGGTTTGCCTTGGAGACGAACAGAGATCATTCTGTCATTTTTGAGATTGCATCCAAGTACTGCATTTCAGACTCTTTTGTTGACCATGATGGCTACTCCATTTCTTCTGAGGGATTCCTGCCTGCAGTAGTAGATATAATGGTCATCTGAGTTAAATTCACCCATTCCAGTCCATTTTAGTTATGATGCTAAAGCTGAAACTCCAGTACTTTGGCCACCTCATGCGAAGAGTTGACTCATTGGAAAAGACTCTGATGCTGGGAGGGATTGGGGGCAGGAGGAGAAGGGGACGACCGAGGATGAGATGGCTGGATGGCATCACAGACTCAATGGACGTGAGTCTGAGTGAACTCCGGGAGTTGGTGATGGACAGGGAGGCCTGGCGTGCTGCGACTCATGGGGTCGCAAAGAGTCGGACACGACTGAGCGACTGCACTGAACTGAAGACTAGAAAGACAAATATTTGCATGTTATGCTGTAGAGTATCAGTAATATACTGTTTAGCAAATGAATTCATTATTTATTATTATGGAGCTTTTTCATCCTTACTAGGATATTTTGACTCCACAAATAAGATTTTTCAACAAAACTTTATCTTTTTTTCTTTGCTAGATTACCCAGAAGTATCAGCTTTGTGAAGTCACTGCTTATCTATTAGAAAAGAAAGGAGATATTCATGGTGCCTTCTTAATAATGCTAAAGGTAACATTTTACTCTGTTTGCTTTGTCTTATTTCTGTCTAGCCCTCTATCCATTTATCAATTTATTTTTTTTTTCTCGAGATAACATTGACATATAACATTGTGTAAGTTTTCATCAATCAGTTTCTTATGTTTCAGAGTAAGTTGCAGACAGCAGTGCATTTTATCCCTAGATATTTTTATCATGCATGTCTTTAACTTGAGTCAATCTTTCTTTGTATTTTTTTAAGGTAAAATTTACATCCAACAAAATCCTCCAGTTTTAAATGTACCATTTAATGAATTGTAACCAGTGCATGCACTTGGTTAACTCCAGTGCCTAACAAGATAAGAGAACTTTGCCTTCAGCCCAGAAAGTTCCTTCACAGTCAGTTCCCAATTCTGTCCCCTCAGAGGGAACAATTTGAATTTTTTCCTCTGTGGATTACTTTTGCCTTTTTGTTCATTCATACTAATGGAATCATCCCATAGATACTCTCGTATAATTCTTCTTCCATTTGGCATGTTTTCAAGATTTATCTCTGTTATTACATATATCAGTTCCTTTTATTGTTGAGGAGTATTGAATTGTATGATTACATCACAGTTTATCCACTCTCCTGTTGATTGACACCTGAGCATCTCTAGTGTTTTGCTATTATGAGTAAAGTTGCTATGACTGCTCCTGTACAAAAATGTTTTCCTTTCCCTGGGGTCAGTACCAGGGAATGGAATTGGTGCCTCACAAGATAGGTAGAGGTTTAGTTTTATAAGAAATTAGCAGACCTCTTTCCACAGTGGCTGTAGCATTTTATGTTCTACCAGTAATGTATGAGAGTTCAGATTGCTCTACATTCCAACAGCAGTTGGTGTTGTAAAAAATTCCTTTTAATTGTTACAAAATAAAATTTACCATTTCAGTGGCATTAAGTATATTCACATTACTATGTAACCTCGCCACCATCCATCTCTATTTCAGCTTCCCAGACTCATTGGACCAGTTGTTCTTCCCTGCCTGCTAGCCCCTGGCAACCACCATTCTACATTAGACTCTGGGAATTTGATCACTAGATACCTCACATAAAAGGAATCAAGGAATTTGTCCCTTTGTGTCTAGCTTATTACAGTTAGCATAATGTCTTCAAGATTTATTCATATTGTAGCACATGTCAGAATTTCATTCATCTTTTAAGGCTGAACAATATTCCATTATATATATACATTTTGTTTTTCCATTTATTCAACAATGGACACTTGGGTTGCTTCCACATTTTGATTGTTGTGAATAATGCTGCTATAAACATGGGTGTACTAATATCTTCTTGAGTCCTTGCTTTCAGAGGGATTGCTGAATATATACCAGAAGTGGGATTGCTGAATCAAATGGCAATTCTATTTTTAATTTTTAAAGAACTGCCATACCGTTGTTCTATAGCGACTATTACCATTTTACATTCTCACCAGCAGTGTACCAAAGTTTCAATTTCTCTTCACCAACACTTGTTATTTTTTATTTTCTTGGTAATAGCCATCCTAATGTGTGTGATTATATATCCATTTTTTAAAACATTGTCATCTAGCTAGGAATAGATTAAGGATGTCCTATTTATATTTTTTAAAATAGTTCCAATTAGCTTCTAGTTTTTTTCTAGCCATATAATTGTGAAAAAGGCCAATAACAGTATTCCACAGAGAATTTGTATAGGCTCTTAACCCCTTTTAATCTCTAGGTTACTCTTTCATCTCTTTTTTTCCTTGCAATTTATTTGTTGATGATACTATGAACCCAATTTTAAAGGATAACTAAATGTATTCTTGGCATGGATGGGAAATGGAGAAGTGAGAGATCTTTGCAGGGAATAAGACAATCATTTGCAAAATACAAAGGAATGCAAACTGCTAGGAGATGAGCCAGTAGCTTTATTAGGGCTCAGCTATCAGTGTATAAATAGGCAAGTCAGGCTGTAAACAAAGACTCGATCCAGATTTGGAAAGATTTTGTAGGACATGCTAAAGAATTAGGGCTGATTGTGTTTTCACCCAGGATGAACTAAAGGTTTTTGAACAAGAAACTGATGTGATGTTGTTTCATAAAGACTGCTCTGTTGACTGTAGGAGAATCTGTAGGATACAGAGAAGGAGGACGTAAAACTGGAAGCAGAGAGCACTTGCGAGGCTATTGCAGCAGTGAATCAGGAGGGCCTGAGTGGGTGTGACAGTTCTGGTGAAGTGAAAAGAGAAGGTGGATTTAAGAATTTATTAACCATTTGAATATGGTATGGGGTGAATGAGAGGGAGCAGTTAATGATTCTGACTTTTAGCTTACCATTAGCCTATAAAGGACCTCAAGGAAAGAAGCAAATTTGGGGTAGAAGGGATGTATTAAGGTCAACTTCAGTCTATATTAAAAAACCTTTGGAATATCAGTTAAGAGTGTCTGAGGATCTAGAATTCAGTGGAGTAGTGGATGCTACAACTGCATATCTAGAAGATGTCACACCCAAGGCTGTACCCTATGCTGTGGTGATAGACTTGTCATGTCCTTTTTTATTTGCACCTATCCCTTTTTCTCATAATTGAGTGTGAATTTTATTCCCTATCCAAAGCATGGATTAACCCTAATCCCCATTACTGTGCCTAAAGACTGTCAATGCTGACTGTGTGGTGGTACAACAGAAGCAAAAGTGGGGCAGAATAAGTGATATTTGATATTTTGGGTTACTTCCAGTACTGCTAGCTATGCTTTCTGTATACACAGATGTTCTCCTCTGAATGACAGAGATCATTCTTAAAAACCTTGTTGTTTCTTGGATTTTACCTTTAAAATATGTTAATTCAGGTGTTGGTGGATTAGAAATATAAAGTGTTTCTTTTACCTCCTAGAGACTACAAAGCAAACTTCAAGAGATAATGCGTCAAGATGAAAGTAAGTTTTGAGTGTAATTTGCAGTTTCTTTTTCTGTGGACCCCATGTTTTAAAATATATTAAATGAAAAACTACATTTATTAAGTAATAATTTACATTGATCTGTATATTACTGTTTATCATTGATCCAAATTTTGACTTGTTTTCAAGGCTTATAATAGGAAGTAATATAAACCATTGTGCTTTTGTGATGCTAATTGTCAGTACTAGAGGTCATTTCATTATACAGAAAATTAGATATTCTTCACTGGTATTAATTAATTTTTGGCTATACTTTTGTTCTTATGTTTTGGTTATTATAAATGAGATACATATCTTACATTTTAAAAATTAATGTGCTGAACAACAGCAAAGCAGAGCTTCTAATCAGTGAGTAATAGCCAGTGTTTCTGTTTTGAGCTTACATGATTTTAGCAGAAAGCAGTAAAACTTGAAGTTTAGAATCTCGAATGACTTTGTCACAGATAGATATGTAATTTTTATTATATTCCTTAATACTAAAGAATTATTTGTTTTGTAAAAGTGTGGTAAAATAAGTGCCACATAAAATTCACTGTTTTAACCATTTTTAAGTGTACAGTTCATTGGCACTAAGTACATTCACACTGTTGTACAATTATCACCAGCATCCATCTCTAGAACCTTTTTATCTTGCCAAATTGAAATTCTGTGCCCATCAGTTACTCCGTATTCCCTCCTCCCCACTCAGCCCCTGGTAACCACCATTCTGCTTTCTGACTTGATGAATTTGATTACTCTGGGTTAGGTATCTCATATAAGTAGAATCAAGTAGTAATTGTCCTTTTGTGTCTAGCTTATTACACTTAGCATAATGTCTTCAAGATTTATCTATGTTGTAGCACATGCAGAATTTCACTCATTTCTAAGGCTGAATAATGCTCTTGCTTTATGTATATGCTGCATTTTGTTTTCCCATTCATCTATCAACGGGCGCTTGGATTGCCTCTCCCTTTCAACTGTTGTGATCAGTGCTGCTGTGAACATGAGTATACAGACATCTCTTTGAGTCCTTGCTTTCCCTTCTTCTGGATATATATTGCTGGATATATGGATTGCTAAGCTAAATGGTCGGAGAAAGCGATGGCACCCTACTCCAGTACTCTTGCCTGGAGAATCCCCCTGGACAGAGGAGCCTGGTAGGCTGCAGTCCTGGGATTGTGAAGAGTCAGACACAACTGAGCGACTTCACTTTCACTTTTCACTTTCATGCATTGGAGAAGGAAATGGCAACCCACTCCAGTGTTCCTGCCTGGAGAATCCCAGGAACGGGGGAGCCTGGTAGGCTGCTGTCTATGGGGTCACACACAGTCGGACACGATTGACGTGACTCAGCAGCAGCAGCAGAAGCTAAATGGTGGTTCTATTTTTTAATTTTTCGAGGGAACACCATGCCATTTTCCATAATGGCAGTATCATTTTACACTCTCACCAGCAATGCACAAGAGTTTCAAGTTCTCCACATATTAACTAACATTTATTATTTTCTGTTTTCTTGGTAGTAGCCACCCTATTGGGTATGAGATAGCATCTCCTCATGGTTTTAATTTGCATTTGTGTGATGATTGGTGATGTTGAACATTTTCTTCTTGTACTTAATTGGCCATTTTCTTTATCTTCTCTGGTGAAATGTCTGTCCAGATCTTTTGCCCACTTTTGAATTGGATTATTCATTTTCTTATTCCTTAACATTTTCAAAATAGCCCTCCCAAAGTTCAGAGAATCACTGGATAGGTGATTTTTAGATTGTTTTACCTTTTTAACTCACTAACACATTTCTTGAATTCTTTGGCCCACATAGTCCTCTAAACACCTTCACCCTAATTCTTTCTTAGAACTTCCGTAAAACAGTTGACTTTTCTTTATGTAGTTCAACCAAGCATTTAGTTACGGTTTTTGTGCTGTCAGTGAGTGTTCAATTTGACTGCTAGATTTGTTGCAATTGTAGTAATTTTCTTTTTCAATTTTCTGTTATGAAAATAATTTTTGCAGATACTACATGAAAGAATACGGGAAAAATAATAAGAATGTTTCCCTAAATCACTACAGTGATTTGCAGGTGATACGTCTAAGGAAACCAGTTCTTTGAATTCCAATGAGGATAAATTTCTCAGTAATAGTCTCATAACTACCATCTACTGTCAGATTCAATTTTGACAGTGTGCATTGGTGGTATAGTAGTAGCTGCCTTCCAGTTTTGACAGTGTGCTTAAGAATTTTGGAGGATTTGGTAATTGCATAACAGTGAGCTAGTTCCTGTGGGTTACACACAGATGGCTAAAACATAGTCCTCATCCAAAGAGCTAACTCGCTTGAAAGAGATAGATATGTTTAAAAGAAAAAACTTCCAGTGCAGGTAGAGTCAAATACTGTAGTAAAGATGCAGTGAGAGTGACAAAGGATTGTGCCCAATTGGGGAACTATCTGTAACAGAGTTTCTTTTGTGGAAGATGCAACCTTGGAAGTAATCATGACTGGAATAATGAGTAGGAATTTGAAAGACAAAAGTAAGGAAAAGAGCTTCTGGGTTGAGGAGAACATGAAGATGAAAGTGCCTGACTAGTAACCTTGGGAAATAATCTGGTGGAAAGATGCCCCAGGATGTTTACTGTGTTTACTTAGGATCAGAGGTTTATTGACATTCTGTTGGTAAAAATTAGTTTTTTCATGGATGAGACTCACGTTTGGACTTGTGCTTAAGAGAACTACTGTTGTTTGGCTACTCAGTCGTGTCTGACTCTTTAGCAACCTCATGGGCGGTAGCCTGCCAGGCTCCTCTGGGATTTCCCAGGCAAGAATACTGGAGCGGGTTGCCATTTCCTTCTCCAGAGGTTCTTCCTGACCTCCAGTCAAACCCATGTCTCCTGCATTGGCAGGCGAATTCTTTACCACTGAGCCACCAGGGAAGCACTAAGAGAACTGTAGTGGCAGTATAAAAGGGAACGAGGAAGCCAAGATTTGGGAGTCAGAAATTAAGCTACAGTGCAAACGAGGTGATGAAGGGCTCCATCAGGTAAAAGCCATGGATATATGGGAGCATGGATATGGAATTAACAAAATTAACTATTTATTTGAATGTATGGATGAAAGCATTAAAGGTGATGAAAATTTATAAACTGGTTGACTTAAAGGTCATGGTTCTGTTAGTTTGGAAATGTAAGGGTTTGGAGCATATTGGAGTGAGAGGACTGGGCTAGGTTTTGCATATACAAAAGTTCAAAGAGATTGCAGGACACCCATGTAGAAATGGATGCCTAGAGCCTGGTGAGAATTCAGCCTACAGATTATGAAAGGAATAAGGGCTGGCGGTGTATATTTGAAGGTTATCAGCAAGGACATAGGAGGTAAAACCAGAAGAGTGGCTGAAGTTATTGAAAAAGAAATGAAGAGCAAAGTGCCTGAAATACTATCTTGAATAAATATGTACATTAAAGAAATAGAGGGAGACCTGTAAAAGATATTTTTATTAACAAATCCACAAACAATTGGGGATTTTTCCATAGCTAAAGTACATTATAATGCTAAGTATTAATATGATGTGCTTTCTATGTCCTAGGAATGTAAAACATTTATACAGAAAGCTTTGCAAACAATTATCTGCTTTTTAATCTACTAAACCTCAGTATCAGGTCTTACACATGATTATATCATTGAAACCTAAAAATATGCAGAGAAAAAAGTTTCAATTTTTACAGAAGCTTTGAGATTATCAGTATTATACCCTTGAGTGATATTAACAATTTTTCTGACTCTAGATACCAAAGAGGATCCCTCACTGAAGGATGTTGAAGAGACCACGGTAGAGACGATTGCCCTGTGCCAGAGAAATTCACATAATTTGAACCAACAGCAGAGAGAGGTAGGAGAATGACTACAAAGCCTTTTAAAAGTCTGTTCTAGTCTGAAACTAGAAATTAATTCTATTTCCACTGCCCTCTCAGCTACCTGAATTCTATGCAACTGGATTTTAATCACCATTCAGTGTTCCCAGGAGTATATGACTCCTAAAGTTATTACGGGAAGGGCCTGTCTGCTTTGTTCTCACAAAAAGCTTTATATTCTTAGATTTGACTGTGCTGCAAAACTTAGGTGTGTGAATACTAGATGTCCTTTTTCTCTTTGGACAGAGATCTTGTGTATTCCGTGTAGTGGTACTATGGATGTGTCATCCATTTATCATCTCTTTTATTCCCTGGGGATAAAGAGAGTATGAAGATCCGGAAGAAAAGCCTCAAGGGATACGGAGAAAGCTGGAAAAGGTCAAAAAGGCTACCATACAGTACTTCTCAACCTTGGCTGCACATAAGTTACCTGGGGAGCTTTGAAAACTCCCAGACTGTACCCACGATCAGTTAAATTTAAGTCTCTGGGCCTGGACCCCCATCATCAGTGTGGCTCTGTTTGTTTGTTTTTCTGTTAGGAGGAGAAGGAAGAACTGGCTTTATTACTTTGCCAGGCACAGCAGGAACATAGTAGGCTAGTGCCTCAAAAACTGCTAACCCCTCCCTAGTGAACGTCTCAAAGCTTCCCACTTGTTTCCACTGTTGCAGCCAAGGTTGGAACCACATCTGTAATAGGTTGCAGACTGCAAAAAGGGAGTATGCAAAGCTGAAGGAAGAGGTATAGTTGAGCACCTGGTGTGGCTGGGAGTTACAGGAGTGAAGCAGAAACAAAGGGGGTGAGATGCAACTTGACAGCTAAGACTCTGTAGTTTTAAGAAGTAAAGTTAGCAGTATGATGTGGCATAACTGTGCCTGCCTTTCCAGTCTCTGGCCTCTGACTTAACACCACCTGGCCTCCTTCCACTGCCTGGGCTTCTGAAATGGGAAAGAGGGTAAAATTTTTCATAGATAGTTTGCCATACGTGTTACAGTGAAAATGGTAAACTTGTGTTTTCTGTTCTTATGAGATGGGTAAATTTCTCCTTTACTTTTTTGTCAAGGCCTTTTTTCAGGTTATAAATTTTGAACACCCTTTAGAATATAAATTGTGTATAACAAACTCATTTACATAATGGATGTGGGTTTTTTTTTTTTTATTAAAAAACTTTGAGTGAAATGATGCATGCCCATTATTTTTGTAATCCTGCAGTACAAAAAGTTATACAGAAGGACATTTAAAAAAAAGTATCCTGTATCTATCATATCACTCAGAAATAACCATCATTATCATTTGGTAAATATCACTGTAGATATTTTTTTCATCTGCCTAGGTTTACATAATTTTAGAAAAATTGGATCAAAAATGCTTTCTTTAAAAATGCAGTATTTAATCTCATTTAGGAAGCCTGTGTAAAACTGAGGAATTTCTGAATTTAAAATAAATAGTAGCAAAGCTGAAGGAAGAGGTATAGTTGAGCACCTGGTGTGGCTGGGAGTTACAGGAGTGAAGCAGAAACAAAGGGGGTGAGATGCAACTTGACAGCTAAGACTCTGTAGTTTTAAGAAGTAAAGTTAGCAGTATGATGTGGCATAACTGTGCCTGCCTTTCCAGTCTCTGGCCTCTGACTTAACACCACCTGGCCTCCTTCCACTGCCTGGGCTTCTGAAATGGGAAAGAGGGTAAAATTTTTCATAGATAGTTTGCCATATGTGTTACAGTGAAAATGGTAAACTTGTGTTTTCTGTTCTTATGAGATGGGTAAATTTCTCCTTTACTTTTTTGTCAAGGCCTTTTTTCAGGTTATAAATTTTGAACACCCTTTAGAATATAAATTGTGTATAACAAACTCATTTACATAATGGATGTGGTTTTTTTTTTTTATTAAAAAACTTTGAGTGAAATGATGCATGCCCATTATTTTTGTAATCCTGCAGTACAAAAAGTTATACAGAAGGACATTTAAAAAAAAGTATCCTGTATCTATCATATCACTCAGAAATAACCATCATTATCATTTGGTAAATATCACTGTAGATATTTTTTTCATCTGCCTAGGTTTACATAATTTTAGAAAAATTGGATCAAAAATGCTTTCTTTAAAAATGCAGTATTTAATCTCATTTAGGAAGCCTGTGTAAAACTGAGGAATTTCTGAATTTAAAATAAATAGTTCTTTGCTATATTACCTATTAATAAATCTGTCTTAAGTTTAAAAAATCTGAATAACTATAATAGATTGGAATTATCATTTATAAATTACATTTCAGTATTTATAGTATCTGTGATGTGCAGCCAGTAAGGAAGTTTATGTGAACCTGTACACACTTGCTCCAGCCTCTCTTCTCTATCCCTCTGAATTTTTATTATGTTATTTTACCTCATTGAGGTTAACAAAACATTCTTTTCTATATCCACAGTTCCCGTAGTGTTTAATCTTTATTTAAATGGATTATAAGCTTTACACCGTTCCTTTTATTTTTCTTTTAAAGTACTTTTTAAAAAAAATTATGTATTTTTGTTAATGGCTGCACTGGGTCTCCATTGCTATCTTGCAGGCTTTCTCAGGTTGCAGTGAGTTGGGGCTACTCTTTGTTGTTTTTCTCGGGCTTCTCATTGCAGTAGCTTCTCTTGTTGTGGAGCATAGGCTCTAGAGTGCACTGGCTTCAGTAGTTGTAGCTCATGGACTCAGTACTTGTCTCTGGAGCACAGGCTCATAGTTGTGGCACATGGGCCCAGTTACTCTGTGGCATGTGAGATCTTCCTGGATCAAACTCTGTCCCCCACAGTGGCAGGTAGATGCATTCCTATCCACTACTCTACCAGGGAAGTCCTGCACCATTCCTTTTTGCCATGATTTTTCCGTTTATGTGTTTTTATTTTATCTTAGGGCCCAGTTACTCTGTGGCATGTGAGATCTTCCTGGATCAAACTCTGTCCCCCACAGTGGCAGGTAGATGCATTCCTATCCACTACTCTACCAGGGAAGTCCTGCACCATTCCTTTTTGCCATGATTTTTCCGTTTATGTGTTTTTATTTTATCTTTTGGCTAACTGTCTATATTGCACATGGTTATATTTTGATTAAAAAAAAACACACAAAAGTAAAATTGTTGAAGCTGTGTTTATATATATTTAATACTATGTGGTTACTCACCTAGAGCCAGACATCCTAGAATGTGAAGTCAAGTGGGCCTTAGAAAGCATCACTACGAACAAAGCTAGTGGAGGTGATGGAATTCCAGTTGAGTTATTTCAAATCCTGAAAGATGATGCTGTGAAAGTGCTGCACTCAAT
>SJYT01061974.1:8119-31176 GCA_006410635.1 Cephalophus harveyi
ACGACCGAGGATGAGGTGGCTGGATGGCATCACAGACTCGATGGACATGAGTCTGAGTGAACTCTGAGAGATGGTGATGGACAGGGAGGCCTGGCGTGCTGTGATTCATGGGGTCGCAAATAGTTGGACACGACTGAGTGACTGAACTGAACTGAACTGAAGGTGCTTTTATTCATTCTGTAAATCATCAACTGTCCATATCAAAGAATTATAATTACATGAAATCACTTCAATGTGTAACTTTTTCAAATAACATTGCTCACCTTGATTTTGTTCATATTTTAAGATTATGTATCATTCTCCCTCTCTCTGTCTTGCATGGATATTACAGCAGGTTCTCTCTGGCTGAGTACATCAAGTTAATATCCATTAGGAATCGGCAAATCCAGTACCAGTACCTAACTAGAACACACGTTTTATAATTTTTTATCATAAAGATGAGTTCTCAGAGATTTAAGCTCCTGCCCTAGCTCTGTATTTCACTTTGGGACTCACTGTCCTGATCTCTAGGTGGGAAGAACATCTCATTATCTTCTCAGGACACTCTTGTGAGATAGATAACAGTCATGAAAGTCCTCTGGAAAATACAAAGCACTATAAAAATATTACAAGATACGTTCAAATTTAATAAACGTTTACTAATGTGGAACTTCCAGACCTACTCTTATTTACTTACATCATATAAGTCATATACCACAAATTATTAAAAATTTCCATTCATTCATACACCCACTAGCTTTTCTATTTTCTCTCAGTGGCCTTTATACAAAAAGTCTTGGCCTTCTCAGAACTTCCAGTGAGAAGTCGTTCTTTAGGTGGTCCAGTGGTTAAGATCCTGTACTTCCTATGTAGAGCATATGGGTTGCATTCCTGGTTGGGGAACTAAGATCCCACATGCTGTATGGTGTGGCCAAATTGTTTTAAGTCTTTGCCTTCTAAAAATGACTCCATGAAGCAATCTCATTATTGTGGATAATTAAGAGCTCTGTTACCTTATGGAAGCTACCTAAACTTCTTCTTGAACTTTTCTATGGAATTAATTTTCCTATACTTGTTCAGTTTACAGGAAGAAGTCAAGGTCCATAAAACCAAATGAACAGCAGACAGTGGTGAATTTGCTGTTGTTAATTGGTTTGAAGGAATCTTAGCAGCTACAAATCTATTAGTAGCTGGATATAGGGACTTCAGCCAATGGTTTTCTCAATATTTCCAATATAAAAACTCTGAATGTCAAAGTACCTCCAGAACTGAAAAATGAAAAACGACCAAAAAACTAGAAAATTAGTAACACTTTTAATTCATCTGTACATTCCTAATCATAACAGCATCTGTATACATTTGAGAATTAGCAGAGAGATGATAGTTGGTAAGCATGGGGATTAAGGGGCCTCAGTAATTTCTGACCCACATACAAGTAGGCAACCACTGACCTACAGCTTACCCTGCCTGTGTTTTTCTGTCTTCCAGTAGGCGGCTCAGTGGTAAAGAATCCACCTGCAGTGCAGGAGACCCAAGACATGGGTTTGATCCCTGGGTCAGGAAGATCCCCTGATCCCTAGAAGTATTCTTGCCAGAGGAACCTGGCAGGCTATGTCCATGGGGTTGCAAAGAGCTGGACAAGACTGAAGTGAATGAGCACAGTAGAGAATAATTAACTTTTCACTTAAAAAAAAATGAGAGGAAATAAGAAAAAGTCAGACATGACTGTGGCAAGTTTCTGGCTTTTTGGTTCTCTTGTTAAATCCAGGAATTGATAAGTTTTTTAATCCAAATTATATTCAGTTAGAAAATACATTTTTGCAAGTTATTGAATCTTTTAAACATTCTAATTGTAAAGCATTTACTATCTGTGACAGTGATTCTCAACAATATCAGATTTTTAATTAATTAATTAAATTTGCTGTGCCAGGTCTGAGTTGCAGCATGTGAGATTTAGTTCCCTGATCAGGGATTGAATCCAGGCCCCCTGCATTGGCAGTATGGAGTCTTAGTCACTGGATCCATCAGGGAAATTCCCCAATAATATCAGATTTAACAATCCTTTTTATAAGGAATATTCCTAATATCTCCCTTCATAGCCTACTTTGTTTATTTATGACACCAAAACAAATAAGCCCAAACAGCAATTTATTGCTTTCATGATTCTGTGGGTTCGCATGGCAGTTCTTCTGTTTGGTGTGATGTTAAGTGAGGCTCAGGACAGCTAAGATGTCAAAATTGTCTCACTCACACAACTGGAGTTGGTGCTGGCTGGAAGCTCAGCTGGGCAGACCAGTGCAGGCCGTACCTCTCTTCCAGGTGAGTCTGTCACAGCATGGCAGCTGGGTTCCAACAATCAGGTTACTTGAGACCTCCTTGGTGGTCCAATGGTTAGTATTGCACATGTCCACTGCAGGGGGCGCAGGTTGGATCCCCATTTGGGGAAGTATGATGCTGCATACCACACGGTACAGTCAAAAACAAAAAAAAAAAAATCTGGCTACCTTACTATATCTTTAGTGTGGTCATACCTGAGCATTTATATATAGAATACGCATTTTATGAATTAATTTCTTCTATTCCTCTGTTAAATTACAGTTGGGGTGCTGCTTTCATTCTTTAAAACATTGGACCTCAGATACGTTCTATTATGTAAGAATTTCATTTCACGATATCTGATAGATGATGTTTTCAGAGACAGCCACAACAATCTCTCCCACCTCACAGGTTCTTTGACAATATAACCTCGCCACTCCAACACCAACAAATGAAGCTGTTTTGCCTTTCCTTGAATTCGGGCAGAATCCAGTGATCTGTTTTGACCAATGGAATCCAGCAAAAAGATGCTGTGTAACTTTGGGGGTCTTAAGTTGTGGCATGGCTTAAGAGATTTGCAGTTTCTATCTTTGCTCCAGGGAACAAAAGATTTCCTTGCTTTTGCAGTAACTGTACGACGGACTCCATTAATACCTTATTCAGCTAACTGTGTACATCAGAGCCAGGACTAGGGTGAAGGCAGAGGGGTACTCGCCTTGGGCACAAAATTTAAAAGTCTCCTTAAATTTAAACTCAGTAATCAAGATCAACAATATTTTGACACAATCTTTTAAAATATCCAATTAGTGCCAAAAAAAAAAAAACAAAAACTTATGATGAAGAAAGTAACAAAGTTTTAAAGATAAGATATACAGAATAAGTTTTCCAGTAATTCTGACACAATATCTTTATGTCATTTAATGACATTATGTTCATAACAACTTTTCCTAAATTATGAGTCTTTACGTGTAGCTTCTGATAGAACTTTTCAGTATCACTTTATACTGAAGGGCTACTGATTTACACTAGTATTAATGTACTATTAACACATTTGTAGTAGGATATGGCTCAGGATGTCTTTACTTTTTTCTATTGAAACAGAGTTGACATATAATATTTGTGTTAGTTTCAGGTTTACTACATACTGATTTGACACTTGCATACATTATGAAGCAATCATCATGAGAAGTCCAGGCTCTATCTATCCTCAAACTAAGTTATTATAGTATCATTGACCATATTCCTTAATTCAGTGCATGTGTTTTAAACTCCAGCAGGAGGGCTCCCCTGCTGGCTCAGTGGTGAAGAATCTGCCTGCCAATCCAGGAGACACGGGTTCGATTCCTGGTCTGGGAAGAACCCATGTGTTGCAGGGCAACTAAGCCCATGGACCACAACTACTGAAGGCTCCATGCCCTAGAGCCTGTGCACCACAAGAGAAGCCACCCCAATGAGAAGCTTGTGCACTGCAACTAGAGAGTAACCCCCATTCACAGCAACTAGAGAAAAGCCCACACAGCAACGAAGACCCAGCACAACCAAAAATAAATAAAATAATAATTTTTTTTTTAATAAAAGGGTAGGGGTTCCCAGTGGACCCATGTAATTAAAAGAAGAAGAAAAAGAAAAAACCTCTAGCAGGACACGAGAGTATTTTTCATTGTGCAGAACAGAGTGAAGTTTGGGGTAACACCAAACAAACTGCCCCCTCTCTAAGGGCAGTGGTACCCCACATATCAAATCATTGTATCAACCCTAAATGTGCCTCATTTCCAAACTCTCTGGCAGTGCAGGGGCTGCCCTGAGTGAGAACCACTGGAGATGATCATCAGAGTATGAGTGAATCACTCATACTCTGATGATCAGACTGTATGTAAGTGTCTTTTGAAAACTGTCTTGGATACACATTTAAAGTTCATTTGAACTTTAATTAAGTCACACATAAAGGCTCTCTAGGGTTTTTAAAAATTAAAGAGCTTTTAGATATGATAGTGTGCACGTTCTGCTTTAAAGACTAGACAATGATAAAAGGTTAAAGCTGAAGCAACCACACACTAATCACAATATTCCATTTAGAGCCCTCCATTGGAAGAGCTATAACAACTGTCCTGTTATTCATCTCTTTCTTTCGTCTGGCCACAATTAAAGTGAAAGTGAAGTCGCTCAGTCGTGTCCGACTCTGCGACCCCATGGTTGTAGCCTACCAGGCTCCTCAGTCCATGGGATTTTCCAGGCAAGAGTACTGGAGTGGGTTGCCATTTCCTTCTGCAGGGGGTCCTCTTGACCCAGGGATTGAACCCAGGTCTCCTGCATTGTGGGCAGATGCTTTACCCTCTGAGCCACCAGGGAAACAATTAAGAGTTATGAAGTTTTACTTAGTCGTGTCTTTCACAATTTTGTTCCAAATTCAGGCTTTTTTATTTGAGTAGAATGTTGTGCTTCCCTGGTGGCTCAGAGGATAAAGCGTCTGCCTACAATGTGAGAGACCCGGGTTTGATCCCTGGGTCAGGAAGATCCCCTGGAGAAGGAAATAGCAAACCACTCCAGTACTCTTGCCTGGAAAATCCCATGGACTGAGAAGCCTGGTAGGCTACAGTCCAACGGGTCACAAAGAGTCGGACACAACTGAGACTTCACTTTCACTTTTCAGAATGTCGTGCATCTCAACCAATTATTTCCTCTGCTAATTCACAATGATATAGGCATACCTTGTTTTATTGTGCTTCACCTTACTGTCTTTCATAGATTTTATTGCACTGTTTACAAAGTGAGGCTTGTGGCAACCCTGCATTGAGCAATTCCATTGGTGTCATTTTTCCAAGAGCATTTGCTCACTTTCTATCTCTGCATCACATTATGGTAACTCTCACAATAATTCAAACTTTTTCATTACTATTGTATGTTATGGTTATCCATGACCAGTGATCTGTGATGTTACCATTATACATTTTTTAGCATTTTTCAGCAATAAAGTATTTTAAAATTAAGGTGTGTACATTTAGGCATAATGCTACTGTACACTTAATAGTGTGCTACCACACACTTGAAAGAGTAAACATAACATTTATATGTAATGGAAAACCAAAAATTCATGTGGAATACTTTACTGCAGTAACCTAGAACCACATCCATGATATCTCTGACATATGCCTGTAATCAACTTTTTATTTCCATTTGTACAGAAAAAAAAAATTTATAAGAAGAAATGTCCAAAACTCCCGTACATTAAAACAAGCTCTTAAAACTTACAGATTTTGCTATGATTACCAACTCTGAAAGCACATATAAATTCTAAGATGCTTTTATTTTGTTCTGTTTAGGAAATGGCAAAAATCTAATTAATATTAAGTCAGATTAACTGAAAACAATTTCAGGTGCACCCCTAAGATTTTCTCCCTCCACCTTACTGGGCTACTTAATGCCACTTAAAGGTACATGCTTTTGAACACATCACTTCTTAACTCCATGTCCCAAACATTTAATTATGCACTTAATTTAACTACGGGCTTCCCTGATAGCTCAGTTGGTAAAGAATCTGCCTGAAATGCAGGAGACCTGGGTTCAATCCCTGGATTGGGAAGATTCCCTGGAGAAGGGAAAGGCTACCCACTCCAGTATTCTGGCCTGGTTGCAAAGAGTTGACCGAGCAACTTTCACTTTCACTTTAATTTAACTAACAGTTATAATCATAATATTCTAGGCACTTCTAATTGCATATAGGTGTCTTAGATTATTAAAACAAAAAGACTTTACTAAAAACATCCCTGAATTCTTGGTTATTTGGATAACTAAGAATCAGGGGTGGTGTTCCCAGGGCCATCAACTATAATGTTCTGCAGACTCAACAGTTCCTTTGAGCTCTATAGGATTTTGTTTTCCAAAAACTTGTTTCAGTTCCAACAAAGGCAGTTAACTAAGAAATAACTTGATCTGTCTATATTTTCTGTTGTCCTACAACACCTTAGAATTCAAAGACATTAAAGAATAAGGCAGATTGCCTTCTGAGATTCCTAAAACGTGTAGTTTTCAGATGGCCTATAAAAATCTGATCCCTTATCTTATGAAATGCTGTAATAGTAGAAGATATATGCCAAATAAACTATCCTTTCTTTTTTCCTTTGTTTTTTAAATAGAAGTCTCCAGTGAGGCTTTTTAACCTAATTATTGATTTATGATCTCAAGACTCTTTCATTAGGAAGTTTTCTTCCCATTTTGGTAATCTATTTTTGGCACAAGAATCTAGGCCAAATACAAAGTTTCTTGAATAATTTCTGGAATGAAAACTGTTGAAAGTTCTCTATAAATATACTCTGAGTTTAGAGCATTAAAATGGTACTAAAAACTCAGTCTCAATACAAAGTATGCTGTTATACATTCCAATAAAATATATGTCTTTAAGGCAAATTTAATGGGACTGTTGGCTACATCCTACAGTTTTGCAAAAATTTGTTTCATTTGAAGCATGAAATTTGGTGAGTATCAAATTCATCTTTTTGAGTCCTCTAGGAATATAATTTCAGTGTTTATCATCCATCACTAACATTTATTAATTATAATCCTTTCTCTCAAGAGGTTTACGATATGGGAAAAAGTATAAGATGATGTAAAGCCATTGCTATTTGCATACAGTGTGAACATTTATATAGAAATTCCAAAATGGAAAACTAGACGAGTATTTAAAAATATTTTCTAAGTTTGGTAAATGGCTTATTACTACAAGCATTGCTAAGTTGCTTCAGTCTAGTCCAACTCTTTGAGATCCTATGGACCATAGTTCACCAGACTCCTCTGTCCATGGGATTCTCCAGGCAAGAATACTAGAGTGGGTTGCCACGTCCTCCTCCAGGGGATCTTCCCAACCCAGGGATCGGAACCTGAGTCTCCTGTGTCTCCTGCATTGGAAGGCAGGTTCTTTACCACTAGCACCACCTGGGAAGCCCACTAAAGGCATTAAGAACATATTAAAATACATAATAATGTGTCCTCATTATTCTCCCTAAAGAATGGCTCCAAAACTGCACAAGCTGGAGCCCCCTACAAAACCTAGATCCACCCCAGCAAGGAAATAAGCAAGACATAATTTCCACGTGAGCATGATACTTGGCTAAGATATTTCAAAAAGCTGTAACCAGAGAGATAGGCAAGATTCCTGGATGACAAAACTCAATCCTATTAAAATGTCAAGTCTCTCAAAATCAAATTGGGCATTTAATGTAAGAGCAATGCATATTCCAATAGTATTTAGAAAGCATAACAAGACTTTGCGAAAATCCAGGAAACATCTGGAAAAATTTAAGAATCATCAAGAAATTTTTGAAAAAGATAATTAAATGAGATGAAGAAGGGAAAAATGATTGTTTTTCCAGATACAAAACATAAACCTGCAACAATTTAAACCATGTGGCACTACTGTAAAAATGTATATACTGAACAAAATGACTATAAGCATGTCTAAAAAATAATAAATGATAAAGAATATCGGAGTGGGTTTTCATTCCCTTCTCCAGAGGATCTTCCCGGCCCAAGAGTTGCCTTGCAGGCAGATTCTTTACCAACTGGGCCACCAAGGAAGCTCCACCCCCAAAAAAATTCATCAGGAGAGGGAAGATGTATTAGGAAAATGGAGATCGAATACCATTTTCTCAGATAAACTAAACAGATGAAGTCGTAAAATATTTTATAGATCAAATTATAGAAAAATTATGATAAACCTTGATATTTATCAAACTTTACAGAAGAATTTTTTTAAAGCTTAGAAATAATGAAATAAGTTACAAAATAAGATATTGACAGAACTAACAATATAAAAATTAAAACTATCTGCACATACACACAAAACATTACAAATGAAAGACAAGCAATCTATGGAGATAAAATAGTTTCTGCAAGTATACAAGATTAATATTGGCTGTACATAAAAATCGCATACAAATCTAAAAGAAAAATACCAACATCCCAAAAGATAAATACGCAAAAAATCATGCACAAACAGTCTGGGAGTTCCTCAAAAGTTCAAATACAGTGTGATCATATGACCCAGCAATTGCATGCCTAGGTATATGCCCAAGAGGAGTGAGAATACATGTCCACACAAAAACCTGTACATTATGGCTCACAGAACTCTGCTCAAGGTTGTGTGGCAGCCTGGATGTGAGGGGAGTTTGGGGAAAATGAATACATGTAGATGTATGGCTGAGTCCCCTTGCTGTTCACCTGAAACCATCACAACATTGTTAATCAACTATTCAGTTCAGTTCAGTTCAGTCGCTCAGTCATGTCCGACTCTTCGCGACCCCATGAATCGCAGCACGCCAGGCCTCCCTGTTCATCACCATCTCTCGGAGTTCACTCAGACTCACATCCATCGAGTCAGTGATGCCATCCAGCCATCTCATCCTCGGTCGTCCCCTTCTCCTCCTGCCCCCAATCCCTCCCAGCATCAGAGTCTTTTCCAATGAGTCAACTCTTCGCATGAGGTGGCCAAAGTAAAAGAGGGCATCAGAGGGCAGACATACTGAAACCATACTCACAGAAAACTAGTCAATCTAATCACACTAGGACCACAGCCTTGTCTAACTCAATGACACCAAGCCATGCCTGCAGGGCAACCCAAGACGGGCAGGTCATGGTGGAGAGGGCTGACAGAACATGGCCCACTGGAGAAGGGAATGGCAAGCCACTTCAGTATTCTTGCCTTGAGAACCCCATGAACAGTATGAACAGGCAAAATGATAGGATATCAAAAGAGGAACTCCCCAGGTCATTAGGTGCCCAATATGCTACTGGAGATCAGTGGAGCAATAATCAACTATACTCCAATATAAAATAAACAGTTTTAAAAAAACTTATAATGTTCAAGGAAGCACTACTCATGATAATCAGAATGTAGAAATAACCCCAATAACCATCAACTGAAGTGTGGAAATAAAACGTGTAAAATCTATATGACAGAATATTATTGGGCAATAAAAAAGAATGAAGTACTGCTATCTGCTACAACATGGCTGAAGTTTGAAAACTTAAGCTAAAAGAAAGAAGTCAGCCACAGAAGCCCTGAAATACCATATCCTATGGAATGTCTGTATGATTCTCTTGAATCCAGAGCAAGGAGACATAGGGAGACAGAGAGTACAGATGAGTGGTTGCCCAGGTCTAGGGTGGGTTTCGAGGAAGATGAGGAATGACTGCCAGTGGGTACCAGCTTCCTTGTTGGAGTCATGAAAATGCTCCCAAATTACCTATGGCAATGACTGCACAGTTCTGTGAACATATTAAAAATTACTGAACCGTACAATTACTGAATTGTACCTGTGTAAATTATATCAACATATAGTTGTTGCTCAGTTGCTAAGTCACGTCTGACTCTTTGTGACACCATGGACTGTAGCACACCAGGCTTCTCTGTCCTCCACTATCTTCCAGAGTTTGCTCAAATTCATACCCATTAAGACAGTGATACTACCTAACCACCTCATCCTCTGCTACCTTCTCCTTTTGCCTTCAATATTTCCCAGCATCAAGGTCTTTCCAATATATAGTACATTTATTCAATATATTATATACAGTATATTTAATCACTATACTACATATTATAGCAATATACAATATTATAAATAGCTTTATTATAACACGCACAGTCATATCACAGAAGAGAGAGCAAGTGCACAAACATGAGGAAATTATCAACATCCCCAGTAGCCAAAGACATAAAAACTAGAGCAATAAGGAAATACTCTTCTTACCAATCAAAATAATAGGGGGGTAGTTTTTAAATGATAATTCTCACTGCTGCCAGAAAGATGGCAAAACAGATATTCTCACATATTGTCAGTGAGGGTGCAAAGAGGCCCAGCCCTTGCTAAAGGCAGTTTACCAACATATATCAAGAACTTCAAATATAGTAACACTCTGCCTCAGCAGTGTTGTTCATAAAAATATTACCTGTGAAATTCATTCTAAACATGAGGGAGTAGTCATTATATACAAAGATTCCCATTTCATTATCATGTATGACAGTGAAGAAAGGAAACATTATAAATGTTCAGTGCTACTGAAATAGTTACATGTGCTGTGGAATACACATTAAATGGAATATTACACAGTCACTAAAAATGTATTACATACTTGTCTGGGTAAATTATTTTTACATGATATTTACATGTAAAATTACAAGACACGAAGGAAAAGTGACGGCACAAAAACAGATGTACAATATGATTACAACTAAGCCTAACTTTTTTCCTTTTGTTTGTATTCTCAAATTATCTTTAATAAGCCACGTTAAAAATTTTTAAGAAATACCTAAGAGAAAAGATAAAACAGCAGCAATAACTACAATGCAAGTCACTACATGATACGGGGCTTACGGATGCTATAATGAGCATCAGATAGTCAGAGAGGAGTTTCAAACTCAAAGTTTCAATGTTTCATCCGCAAGTGACTTTAAGTTTCAAAGCTTCTCTTCCCCCAAAGAGTTCATTCCATGAACTCTTACTTATGTTAATAGACCTCTTGGCTCTGGCATCTACAAACAAAAAGCAATAAACTCATGATAATGTACACCTCAATCCATTTTGTGAGACATGATGTATTTTCCCTTTAGTCCCAACCCTGCTTCTACAACTGTATTTATAATAAACATTCACTCAAATTATTTTCAATCTAGATTTGTCTAATATGTTTCTAAAGAAAAGATAGTACGATATAACCTGCTTTAAATTCCTACAAATAGAATCAAATATGACAACAACTTTAAGGAAAAACTACTCACAATAAAAATGGAATACATTTTATTCTTCAAAAAAATATATCCTAGTGGCAACATCCTGGCTGGGGCCTCCCAGATGGCTCAGTGGTAAAGAATCTGCCTGCCAATGCAGGAGATGCGGGTTGAATCCCTGGGTTGGGAGGATCCCATGGAGGAAGTAATGGCAACCCCCTCCAGCATCCTTGCCTGGGAAATCCCATGGACAGAGGAGCCTGGCAGGCTACAGTCCATGGGGTCACAAAGAGTCAGACATGTCTGAGCAGGTAAGTTCATGTTATTTAATTTCAGAAATTTCTTTGAAACAAATTCTGGAGCTGGATCACCCACTCTCACTGGCCAGCTGGTACTGAAGACCCATCCCTGGTGTAGAATGGGGCACAGACAGTCTCTGTCATGAGGGGGTGTTACAGTTATTAAAATGTGTATGGCATGAACGGGGGTAGCATACTGGTGAAAGGGAATGCACCAGTCATCGCAGTATCTCAGGACTTTGAGAAATGAAAAAGCAGTAGTTAGAAGACTGTTGCTGAGAACCATGGATGCAGCAGAGAAGGTCAATGAAAGACTGGGGTTAAATAATCAACAATTAGAAATGAATATGAAATCAGACAGCCTCTTTGGCTCCATTTAAGAAGACTCTCTTCTCCTATGAATGGAGAGCAGGAAAGGCTGAGGGTCAAGTCCAAGACTCAATTACTGCAGGAGGAGCCAAGCTCCAGAAGCTGAATGCTCAGGTTTGACCCATCTGCTGCTTAAGAACAGAGCCTATTGGAAAGGAGTTGACCCTACAGCGTGTGATGGGGACATGCTACTTCCCCCATTCTCCCCAGCCTCTGGGCCTGCAGAAGTAGCCCACCTTACCCCATGAAAGGCCACCCCTCCCTCCTTGTTTCAAGATGATGCAGAGTCCTCTGTCTTGCAAGAATAAACACATTTCCCTCAGACCTACCCCCACCTCCCTTCTGGCCATCAGTCAAATAAGTAGGGTTAAGTCTACTTAACCTGTGTAACCCTGCCTGCTAAGAGAAGAGATTATGCCCCCAAAAGGAGCCACAGGACCAAGCTAACATGTACCAGCAAAAATCAAGAGTGTGTGTGTATCTGTTCTAAGTATTTATTTATTCGGCTGAGCCGGTTCTTAGTTGGGGCATGCAAGATCTTTAGTTGTGTGCAGCATGTGAACTCTTAATTGTGGCATGTGGGATCTACAGTTCCCCAACCCAGGATCAAACCTGGGCCCCTCCTCCCCAACTGGCCTCCCTGCATTGACAGCTCACAGTCAGTCACTGGACCACCAGCAAAGTCCCAAGAGTGTGTTTGAATCAAAGGGCATTGGATCAAAGTGAGTGGAAGACAAAGCTGCATAAATGAAAGCTGATCAATACGGACAACCCTATGACACAGGATTTAACCCTAAATAAGTATCCTGGAAGATGATGCCAACACATGCTGGGACTCTGAGAAGCTTGTAGGAAACGTGGCTACATTTGATGAAGAGGGAATCCCAGAACTGCCACAGTGGACAGGAAAATAAAACTTCAAAAGGTTCAGAGGAATGTTCTAGAGTGGATTACTATGTCAGGTTAGCAAACTCACTCACCAACACTGTTCTGTGGGAGAGCCCAGAGGATGCTCCTGAATAAATAAACACCAGGGTGAGAGGCACCAACGTCACTGTCAAGGTCAGTGTGGCTGTGATCTGTCGGCTGGGCTGACACTGGGGGTGCTCCTACAGAACTGGGCTCCCTGATAGCAATTGGGATAGTACAGTGTTGAATAGAGGGCAGGGTGTGGGCAATTCTTGTAATCACTGGCAAGGTTAGATTGAAGGAGTGGGGAAGGGTGGAGTCCGACCCGTTGAGATATGGAGATGCGTCACAGAACATGGCATCCTTAGGAGCAAGTTGGATAAGCAGTCAATAGGCACAGTGCCCAAACTACGCAATCAAGAGACTTCAAGGACTGAGAACAATCACCCCAATAAGAGATAACCACAGTCTGCCTAGATTATGGATCTGAGCCATTCCTCAAGCTGGGAACCCACTGATTAAAGCTTGGCCACGTCTTGGGAGGAAGAATTCTATGACATATGGTATTTATGATGAAGGAAATCATCTCCCAGTCTTTCCCCAATGGACACGTAACTGTTCACTCCAGTACATAGGGGAAAAAGGAATTCCCAGACATTCCAAGGGCAAAGGGTCTGAATTAACACTGATGCCCAAGTGGGCACTTTCACAATGCAGGTAACAAATGGAGTCCTGGTCTCAGAGACCACGCAGCAGTGCTGAAGGCATAGATGCATAATTGATATGGATATACTTGGTAGTTGGCAGAAAGCCCCACACTGTTTCTTTGGTCTGTGAGGCATGAGCTACCTACCCTAGTGGGAGAGGTCAGATGGGAAGCTTTGAACATGCGTCCTTATGCCCCCAACCAGCTAGAAAATAAAAACTATATCATGTCACAAGGAGAAGAGCAGAGACTCCCGCCACTTCAAGCTCTAAAGGATGCAGAGGAAGTCCTCATCATATCTGCATTGGGATGATAGTGGACTGCCACAAATCTTATCAATTTGTACCCTGATTGTACCTGCAATTAACAAGGTCCAGGGTATATGTGCAGTGGCCATCCCACCAGGAAGGATGGTCAGAAGCAGTCTGCATTCATGTGGGACTGACACAAGTTATATTTCCAGTCTAGTTCCACAGTAGTGTTAATTATTTCACCCCATTCATTGTATGGTCTGAGCAGCCTGGACTACCTAGACATTCTGCAGAATTGTGAGGTGGTCCACCCTAATGATGACATCATGACAGGCAAAGCAGATAAGCAAGAAGGCAAAGTACATCAGAGGCCTTGGTATGATACATGCTGTCCAGAAATGGATCCCATATGCAGAGGCCACCATATTGGTGAAGTTACAAGAAATCTTATGGTTGGGAGACCCCTTCAGAAAGTAATTGGCAAACTACTGCATCTCACACTTCCCATCACTAAGAAAATGGCCAACGCCTGCTAGGGCTCTTCACATTCCACATTGAATGTCACTGCTTCAACCCATTTATCAGGTGACATGAAGGGCTGAGTGGAGCCCAGAGCAGGAAAGGGTACTGCTGTAAGTCTGGACAGTAATGCAAGCAGCCTTGCCAGTAGGGCCATACAACTCAACATATCCCATGGTCTCAGATGCGTCTCTGGTGGAAAAAAGTGCCTTGTGGAGTTAAAGGCCATCCCACAAATGAGAATCATAATACAGACTCTCAGAGTTCTGGAACAAGGCCATACCATCTGCAGCCAATAGTAACACAGTATCCAAAACCCATCCTTGAACACACTCCAGGGTTGAGGTACAGTGCACCTGACCACAATGTCATTGAGTAATCATGAGACCAGAACCACTATCCTGAGCTGGGCTCTGTCAGACCCACAATGTTATAAAGTCGAGCAGCTCCACAGGCATCCACAATGAGATGGAAATGATCCTTCAGGCTCGGGGTCAAAGGAGATGTGGGAGCAGTTGGCCTAAAACACTACATCACCCACCAGTATTGCCCCAGTCCCTCTCCTTCAGCCAACATCTTTGGCCAAACTTGGGGGGGGGGGTCTCTTATGAAGAGGTGACAATGGAGGAAAAGAGCTGAATAAAGTCACAAAGGATCAGGTCAGTGCATGGATGCAAACCAAAGATTGACACCAGTTATCCTGCTGGACAGCAGTGACCCAATTATCCTACTGAGCAGCAGTGAGGACAAAGCCTATCAATGGGCAGAGTTTCAGGTGGTCCCTACAGAGAGAAAGGAAGCCCAGGGGAAGAATCCAGACAGTGCTCAGCTAGTTAGGTGACAGATTGGAAGATTGGTGTAGTGGCATGTCCTCAAAAAGACCCCTAACAATCCCACAGTTCCCTATACATGTCTCCATTCTCATAAACAACTGGAGTTTGTGAATCTAGGCACAGCCTACAACTCCTCTCATCAGTAAGATGCAGAGAAAGTGACACATTGAGACTTCCATGCTCATCGGGCAACAAGAAAGCCTAGCATCTTTCACTCTCTCCCTTTTGGAGCCCTGGACTGCCATTTAAAGAAAACCATGCTGGGGAATTCCTTGATTGCCCAGTAGCCTCCGAACTTTCACTGCCAAGGGCCTAGTTTCATTCCCTGGTCTGGGAACTAAAACTTCTGCAAGCTGTGGGGCACAGCCAAAAAAAAAAAAAGAAGAAAACTAGGCTTCCCTGATGGAGAGAGGCCCAGAGAAGCCCTGAAGGGTAAGATGTCTTTTGGAGAGAGAGGTCAGGTGAAGAAGCCAAGCGTCAGGCATCTGGTCCCCGTTCCAATCTGAGTACAACCCCATGAGACCTGACGTTAATCAAGGCATTTCTCAGCTAAGTCCATGGAGTCAAGAGCGATAATAAAAGGGCTGTTTTAAACCACTGAGTATTATAGTGGTTTATTACACAACAACAGATAACTAAAACAGGACTTGGTACCTGAAAATGGTGTCTGCCTTGACAAAAATCTAAAACATGTGGCATTAGTATTGGGACCAGGATGGGGCTCCCTCAAGAGATCAAAGTGAAGACTTGAAAGACAGCAATGAAATTGCTCTT
The DNA here is from genome assembly GCA_006410635.1 of Cephalophus harveyi. Taxonomy (NCBI): domain Eukaryota; kingdom Metazoa; phylum Chordata; class Mammalia; order Artiodactyla; family Bovidae; genus Cephalophus; species Cephalophus harveyi. Next base: position 23,794 of record SJYT01061974.1, read on the forward strand.
GGAGACTGAAGGAAAGGTGATCTGAGTATTATGATGTCATAACAGCACGTTGTGCAAACACACACAAGACACACCCAGTGGTGAAACTCTCACCTGCACTTTGGGAAAGAGAACAGGGACCTAAGGAACACATGAGTCTGGCTGAGGATATTTACAGGCAGACTGTGGAAAGACCATTTTTGCTTTATTTTGTTTTTGCTTTTAGCTGCCTATGAAAAGTAAAGTTAAAAAAAAAAATTTTTTTTAAAGGAAATATACAGTTTTTGAGCAGACTTAAAGGAAATATAAAGCAACCAAGATGTACTGGATTTGAAAGCAATTTATAAGGTAAGAAATGGACTCAGAGGGAAAGGGAAAAAAAATAAAATCCAGGACACACAAAGTAAAACATTCCTCAGTGTCAAGTTCAGATTAAGGGTGGGACTGTGAGACACTTTGTTGAAACCTCAGGAAGATTTTAGGTGATGTGTCATAAAGTCCTTTCAACAGAACAAAGAGCCTTCTAAGAATCCTCTGGGTGTGCCTCATATGGCCTCTCTCCCAGACAACAGGGCTTCTAAGAATCCCAAGGACGTAGTCCCAGAGGAACTTCACAGGCTCGTTTCAGAAAAATACGTAGCTGTGGCTTTCACCCAGTGGAGTTGGCTGTGATCTGATATAAACAAAGTGCATGATGTTTTAAATGAACTGTATCCATTTGGACTGAAAGGAATAGTCATTTCATGATGAAAAGAGGTCTCAAGACCCTCAAACTTCTGCAGTCAGTAAGCAGGCTAAGAAAGCTGCTTACCTTCAGAGAGGGGCTATTTATTATGGAAAAGGAAGGATGACTCAGGGCAGAGCCAAGAGGCTTGGGAACTAATCCTAGAGATCAGGACTGGCCTACAGTGAAGGACTGGGAATGTGTGCTCTGCGTGATTTCAGAAGCTCATAAATCATGATGGTGGTGTGCCTACTGTTTCCCCATCCCACCCCCGTGGCTATTCCAGGTTTCCTATTCTTGTCTTATCATCATTAAGCAAGTAACTTCTCTAATTTATAGTTCTTCAGAGCAAGAAGAACCATACTAAGGAGCCACATCCAAAGAAACACAACTGAGAAGATCCATCAATGTTCATGCCTGATTTAGATGATAAAATCCTAGATTCAAGTTGATGCCATTATGGGATGAGACTGGTTGTCCTGGGAAAAGAGACTGAGCTGTGTCTTGTGTAAGGGAGGAATGTGAATTGTGGGCAGAGGGTGGACTGTAGCAGCTATTCTCAAGGGACAACCCTGAATAATTCTGCCCCTGCCTGCATGCACCTACTGCTACTCCCACCTGAGACAAAGCTTATGTCACATTGATCTAGGCTGGAGCCCCTGACTACATTGATTAACAGCATGCAAGGAGGCGATATTCTGGGGCTTTGGAAGGCAGGCACCAAGGTCAAGCAGCTTCCAGTTCTTTGCAATTTGACACTAGAGACAACATGTAAGAAGTTCTGGCTATTTTGCTGAATGGAGTGGCCACATGAAGGAGCAATGAGGCACCTGGGTATCCAGCCCAGCCTCATCTGACTGCAACTAAGTGAAAAATCCCACACAGCACAAATAGAGAAGACCCCCGCCCCCCCACCAAGATGAGCCCAGCCAAACCACAAAGTCCTGAGCTATAATTAAATTGTAATAACTAAGTTTAGGGGTAGTTTGTTATGCAGCAACAGATAATGAAACAATTGGGATAAGGAGGCCTGGGGAAGGGGCTTCCCTGGTGGTCCAGTGGTTAAGAAACCACCTTGCATTGTCGGGGACACTGGTGTGATCCCTGGTCTGGGAAGATCCCACAACTAAGCCATGTGCTACAACTACAGAAGCCTGCACACCCAAGAACCCACGCTACACAAGAGAAGTGCAATGAGAAGCACGCACACTGAAACTAAAGAGGCCCCCACTCTCCAAAACTAGAGAAAGCCTATTAAAAAATAAAGCCATGTCACTGGGAATACAAACAGAAAATACAGTGTAGTAGGATTTTTTTTTTTTTTTTTTAAAGGAGGCCTGGGGAAGAGGGATATGGATGAGCCAATGGTATTGGACATGAAATGTGAAGTTCTTTGTGTTGTGTGTTAATTCCCATAAGGAAGCCAGTTCCCATCAGCCAGCATCTGTGATCCACCACCCCACAGTGAGTCTGCGAGCTCATGAATGGAACAGCCATGGTGCTAAGGATGAGCCCAACAGCATGGACTGTCATCCACCAAGGCTGAGCCAGTTGCTGCCACTGCTGAAAAGTTCATTCTGCCAATAACAGAGACTAACACCACGCAGCCCTCAACATGGTAACCAGTTAAGGACACCAACTGCTCATGTGATGGCAAATAGATTACACTGGACCCCTTCCACCCTGACAGGGGCAGTGACTCCTGACTTTGACACATGACACTCACACAACCTAAGCTACACCACTATCTAAGAGGTGGTGCTTGATCAGTGATTGGGGCCCCACTTTGTATCACATCAAGCCACCTTTCTTCAGGAAGGTGCAGCAATGGGCATATGGCCATGAAATCAACTTTTCTTTACTTACATTATTCAGAAGCTGCTGGGCAGAGACAGCAGTGGGATGGCCACTTGAAGACAACCGAACCAAAGCCAAAGCTGGCTTAGAGGTGACACCCTGGATAGCTGCTCCTTGGGACATGGTATACACCTGAAGCCAATGACCATTACATGATATCGTGTCATGTAATAAAATATATGAGAACATAAAATATATGGGAACCAAGGTTTGGATGTAGGAGTAGAACATGTTACCATCACTCCCAATAACGTACTTAAGAAATTTGTGCTTCCTGTATCCATAATTCTTGCTTCCACCAAGAGACACAGCAAGACTGTTTATAAACTTAAAGCATGGCTGCCTCCAAGTCACTTCAAGCTCTTTTTGCTGAGAGACCAGCAGATAAGGAAAGTAATTACCATTCTGTAAAGAGTTCCTGACGAAGAAGGCATGGCAACCCACTCCGGTATTCGTGCCTGGAGAATCCCATGGACAGAGGAGCCTGCTGAGTTTTAATCCATAGGGTAGCACAGAATTGGGCATGACTGAAATGACTGAGCACACGAAGACTACCTGACAGTGATCATTGGGGGAGAAAAAGGATTGCTCCTTCCCTGCGAGGAGTGAGAAGAACACCATGGCAGCCCGGTGACTCAGGGTGGCATCTCTTGGGACGCCTTTCTCCAATTCTGATGATAGTGTTGCTGCTGCTGCTAAGTCGCTTCAGTCGTGTCTGACTCTGTGCGACCCCACAGATGGAAGCCCACTGGGCTCCCCCGTCCCTGGGATTCTCCAGGCAAGAACACAGGAGTGGGTTGCCATTTCCTTCTTCAATGCATGAAAATGAAAAGTGAAAGGGAAGTCGCTCAGTCGTGTCCGACTCTTAGCGACCCCATGGACTACAGCCCACCAGGCTCCTCCGTCCATGGGATTTTCCCGGCAAGAGTACTGGAGTGGGGTGCCATTGCCTTCTCCAGATGATAGTGTTGGCTGTTGACAACTCACGTCTTTGTCACTCTTCAGGAATTGCCCTTGGCCAAAGAAAGATGCTTTCCCAAGGCTCCGACCCCTCCCCATGATTTGTATATATCTAATGACTGTAAAGCATCTGCCTACAATGTGGGAGACCCAGGTTCAATCCCTGGGTTGGGAAGATCTCCTTTTGAAGGAAATGGCAACCCACTCCAGTGTTCTTGCCTGGAAAATCCCATGGACGGAGGAGCCTGGTAGGCTATAGTCCATGGGGTCACAAAGAATCAGACACAGCTGAGCGATTTAACTTAACTAATGACTGTTTAGTATGGAGGTACAGAGGCTTAGCACCTTTGTCTCGATTTGGGATATTTTTGAAAGGTCTTCTCAGCTCCAGAGTTTCCTCTGGGATTGGTTAGGGTCTCTGTTGTAACTCTATCCCATTTCCACTCCTCCCTCTGTCCAATCTCATTTTTCCTTAGAGTACTTCACCTCTTGTACCCAAATCCCAGCACCTTACTATCTGTTTCCCTGGGAACCTGATTTGTGAACCAACTGTCTCAATACCATATATTGAAAATGCAGTCCTCTCCCCAATGTTCTGGAGGGTTACCTTGTTTTTTTTTAAATAGGCTTTATTTTTTGAAACAGCTTTCTATTTGTTAAAAAAATATTAAGAAGATAATGCAGAGTACTCACATACCCCACACTCAGTTTCCTCTGTTATTAATCTTACATTAATAGAGTACATTTGTTACAATTCTTAAATCTATACTGGCATATCATTATTACTAAAGCCCACAGGTTATTCCAATTTCCTTCGTTTTTGCCTAATGTCTTTATTCCATCCAGGACACCACATCACATTAACTTGTCTCCTTAGACTCCTCTTGGCTGTGACAATTTCTCAGACTTTTCTTGCTTTTGATGATCTTGATAGTTGCAAGGAGTACTGGTCAAACATTCTGTAGGATGACCTTGCACTGACAATGGCCTGATCTTTTTATCAGACTAGAGGTTTTCATCAGAACAGACTGGATTATGAGTTTGGGAGAGGAAGACCACAGACGTGAAATGTCATCATACCAAGGGTTCAAACTATCAACATGACTTATCACCCTTGAGGTCCTGATACCCCGCTGGAGGCAGTGTTTGTCAGATTTCTCCACTGGAACACTACTCTTTCTTCACCCCCAACCTCCAGCCACTTTCCATACTGCACTCTTTGGAAGAAAATCACTCTGCACAACACACACTTAAGGGGTGGGGAGTTCTGCTCCCCTCCTCCACCTCTCCTGGAGAGCCTATCTTCTTAAAAAAATTAAATGTCCTTAAGGATGATTCTTAAATAAGTAGACCACTAGAAACAACTTCATCAATAACCTATTTTCTTACATGCTTTATAGTAGGTCTTACATAACAAAGGGAAACAAATCCCCTAAATATCACTTCTAAAACTGTGGCAAAAATATAGATTAATTCTACCATCTTAATCCTTTTAAGTGCACAGTTCATAGTATAGGTACATTTAGAATGCTGTACAACCAATCTCCCTAACTCTTTTCATCTTACAAAATTGGAACTCTATACCCATTAAACCACAGTTCTACACTCCCCTGCTTCTCCTAGCCTCTGGCAGCCACCATCCATCTTAAATACTTTATTTCTGAATTTGACTACTCTAGGTACCTCCTATGAGTGCCATCATATAGTATTTGTATTTTTGTGACAAGCTTGTTTCACATAGTATAATGTCCTTGTGCTTCATCCATGTTGTAGTGTGTGTCAGAATGGCTTTCCTATTCAAGGCAAAATAATATTCTACTGTATGCATGTATCACATTTTGCTTATCCATTCACGTGTTGACAATTTGGGCTGCTTCCACATTTTAGCTATTGTCAAATAATTCTACTATGAACACAGGTATACAAATATCTCTTTGACATCCTACTTTCAATCCTTTTGGGTATGTATTCACAAGTCGAATTGCTGGATTTTATAATAATTCTATTTTTTATTTTTTGAAAAACTACCATACTATTTTCCATAGTGGCTGCACCATCTGATGTTCCCACCAGCAATGCACAAGTCTTCCTATTTCTCTACATCCTCACCAACACTTGTTATTTTCTGCTTGTTGTTGTTTTTGCCTTTCAGGATAGCCATCCTAATGCATATAAGGTTGTATTTATTGTGGTTTTGATTTGTATTTCCCTAATGGTTAGTGATGTTGAGCTTATTTGCACATGCTTAATGGCTATTTGTATATCTTCTTTAGAGAAATTTCTACGCAAATACTTGTCTATTTTTAAATTGGATTTTTTTTCTCATTGTTGAAGTATAGGAGTTCTGTATATATTCAGGATGTTAAATCTTTAACAGATACATTATCTGCAAATATTTTGTTCTATTCTATGGGATGCCTTTTCACTCTACTGATAGTGTCCTTTGTTTGAAAGACAGTTTTAATTCCAATGTAGTTTATCAATTTATCTATTTTTGTTCTTGTTGTCTGTCCTTTTGGTGTCACATCCAATAAACAGAACCAAATCCAATGTCATAAAGTGTTCTCCCTATGTTTTCTTCTAAGAGCTGTATAATTTTAGATCTTGCAGTTAGGTATTTGATCCATTTCAGGTTGACTTTTGTACAGGGTGTAAAGTAAGGGCCCAACTTCATTCTTTTGCATGTGGATATTCAGGTTTCCTCAAACTATTTGTTGAAAGGTTGTCTTTCACATTAAGTGGTCTGGGCATTCTTGTTGAAAATTATTGATCATACATGCAAAGGTTTACATCTGAGCTCCTTATTCACCCTCAATGTTAATTTTAAGAGAGAAAAAGTAGAATTCAAAACGTTATATACAGTATGAGTTCAGGCATTATTTTTAAGTTATAAAGATGTCAGTTAACAAAAATAATGCATGTTTATTATAGATAATAACTTACTTTTGGAAAGTAAAGCATAAAAAAGAAAAAATCACTGATAATCTTATTTTGGTGTATTCTTACTTCAGTGTAATCTTCAGTTCAGTTCAGTCGCTCAGTCGTGTCCGACTCTTTGCGACCCCATGAATCGCAGCACGCCAGGCCTCCCTGTTCATCACCATCTCTCGGAGTTCACTCAGACTCACATCCATCGAGTCAGTGATGCCATCCAGCCATCTCATCCTCGGTCGTCCCCTTCTCCTCCTGCCCCCAATCCTTCCCAGCATCAGAGTCTTTTCCAATGAGTCAACTCTTCGCATGAGGTGGCCAAAGTACTGGAGTTTCAGCTTTAGCATCATTCCTTCCAAAGAAATCCCAGGGTTGATCTCCATCAGAATGGACTGGTTGGATCTCCTTGCAGTCCAAGGGACTCTCAAGAGTCTTCTCCAACACCACACTTCAAAAGCATCAATTCTTCGGCGATCAGCCTTCTTCACAGTCCAACTCTCACATCCATACATGACCACAGGAAAAACCATAGCCTTGACTAGACGGACCTTAGTCGGCAAAGTAATGTCTCTGCTTTTGAAAATGCTATCTAGGTTGGACATAACTTTTCTTCCAAGGAGTAAGCGTCTTCTAATTTCATGGCTGCAGTCACCATCAGCAGTGATTTTGGAGCCCAAAAAAATAAAGTCTGGCACTGTTTCCACTGTTTCCCCATCTATTTCCCATGAAGTGATGGGACCAGATGCCATGATCTTCGTTTTCTGAATGTTGAGCTTTAAGCCAACTTTTTCACTCTCCTCTTTCACTTTCATCAAGAGGCCTTTTAGCTCCTCTTCACTTTCTGCCATAAGGGTGGTGTCATCTGCATATCTGAGGTTATTGATATTTCTCCCGGCAATCTTGATTCCAGCTTGTGTTTCTTCCAGTCCAGC
>SJYT01061974.1:33095-62771 GCA_006410635.1 Cephalophus harveyi
CATCTTGGTTTTAAAGTTTAAAATGTATTGTCAAAAAAAAATTAATTGAAATGCCCTAATGTCTAGAAGGTTGTTTTTCTTTTTTTTTTTAAATGGGTGGGAGTAATAGAAGAGCACTTTATTTGCTTATAGACAAAATTCAACAGTTCAAATAAATAGTAAATTTCTCATACTTTCTAGCTTAATAACACAAATTTGTTAGCAAATTTGTCATAGATGACCAAGTCAAAAGTGAATAAGCATGGAAAACAGATTTCTAATTACTATTGTTTTTCCTAACCTTTATGTGTAAATACTTACCTGATAGGGTTTGGTAGTAAATTTATTTTCGAGTCTGATCTATGACAATTTAAAATTCACACTTCAACTTAATAACCCATATATTTGCAGTTTAAAAGTTACATTTTGGCATCACTGACTCAATGGACATGAGTTTGAGAAAACTTTGTGAGTTAGTGATGGACAGAGAGGCCTGTCGTACTGCAGTCCATGGGGTCGCAAAGAATCCGACACGAGCGACTGAACTGAACTGAACTTTGGTGAATGAAAGAGGAGATTTATAGGATATTAACATTGTTTCACATATTGACCAAGATGATTACAAAAGTGTGTTTATAAAGAGGAGGTTTATGGGATATTAACACTGTTTCACATGTTGACCAAGATGATTACAAAAGTGTGTTTATTTTGTAAAAATTTCTTCAGTTGTACTCTTCTAAAGATTTGTGCACATTCTTTATGTACTTAAGCTTAATAGAGTTTGTTTTAAAATTATATTTTAAGAGATTTCTTAAAGATATGAGTCTCTACATTGTGTAATTTAAATACTGAACAATTAAAATTTGAATGGCTTTTCTTAAAAATTTAAGCTGTGAAAACAATTTAAAACTGAGGTATAAAAAAAAACTGAGGTATGTAGTACAATTTTAGAGATACCCTTTATTTTCACATCTTTTTTGTAAGTTCAACAGATGTTTTTGAAAAAGTGGATGTATGATTCACTTTGCTGTTTAGCAGAAACTAACATAGCCTTGTAAATCAACCATGCTCCAATAAAAATTAAAAAAAACCAAATACATGCAATAAAACACGCACACCATTGTTCTCAATATGCAAAAGCACAAACCACGTAGACACCACCAAAGAGGCTCAACATGAAACACTTTAAATGAAATGCTGCAGCTGATAAAATTAACATTCTTAATTATCTAAAGGGTTCCAACTTCTTAAACTATTTTCTAGTTGAATGCATTATGGCGGCTTCTACCACCAATGTATCTCTGCTCTGCCGGGTTCTAACAATCAGTTGAACATTTCAGGCAACACAGTCCACCGAATTTCAGAGAAACAAAGTTAAAATTCACGTGGGCATTACTCTTTAGGATGTACTATGAATGCAGAAACAAGACAATTGTGTTTCTTTGGCAGCTTAATATTTTTTGCCCCCCCTAAACCTTGTATCTTAGTTTTCTGAATGTTGAGCTCTAAGCCAACTTTTTCACTCTCCTCTTTCACTTTCATCAAGAGGCTTTTTAGTTCTTCATTTTGTCATCTGCATATCTGAGGTGATTGATATTTCTCCCAGCAATCTTGATTCCAGCTTGTGCTTCTTCCAGCCCAGCATTTCTCATGATGTACTCTGCATAGAAGTTAAATAAGCAGGGTGACGATACACAGCCTTGATGTACTCATTTTCCTATTTAGAACCAGTCTGTGGTTCCATGTCCAGTTCTAACTGTTGCTTCCTGACCTGCATATAGGTTTCTCAAGAGGCAGATCAGGTGGTCTGGTATTCCCATCTCTTTCAGAATTTTCCACAGTTTATTGTGATCCACACAGTCAAAGGCTTTGGCGTAGTCAATAAAGCAGAAAGAGATGTTTTTATGGAACTCTCTTGCTTTTTCCATGATCCAGCGGATGTTGGCAATTTGATCTCTGGTTCCTCTGCCTTTTCTAAATCCAGCTTGAATATCTGAAAGTTCACAGTTCACGTATTGCTGAAGCCTGGCTTGGAGAATTTTGAGTATTACTTTACTAGCATGTGAGATGAGTGCAATTGTGTAGCAGATAGATGGGGAAACAGTGGCTGACTTTATTTTTCTGGGCTCCAAAATCACTGCAGATGGTGACTGCAGCCATGAAATTAAAAGACGCTTACTCCTTGGAAGAAAAGTTATGACCAACCTAGACAGCATATTAAAAAGCAGAGACATAATTTTGCCAACAAAGGTCTGTCTAGTCAAGGCTATGGTTTTTTCATTAGTCATATATGGATGTGAGAGTTGGACTATAAAGAAGACAGCATATTAAAAAGCAGAGACATTACTTTGCCAACAAAGGTCCGTCTAGTCAAGGATATGGTTTTTCCTGTGGTCATGTATGGATGTGAGAGTTGGACTATAAAGAAAGCTGAGCACCGAAGAATTGATGCTTTTGAACTGTGGAGTTGGAGAAGACTCTTAAGAGTCCCTTGGACTGCAAGGAGATCCAACTAGTCCATCCTAAAAAAGATCAGCCCTGGGTGTTCATTGGAAGGACTGATGTTGAAACTGAAACTCCAATACTTTGGCCACCTGATGAGAAGAGCTGATTCAGTTGAAAAGACCCTGATGCTGGGAAAGATTGAGGGCAGGAGGAGAAGGGGATGACAGAGGATGAGATGGTTGGATGGCATCAACTCTATGGACATGGGTTTGGGTGGACTCCAGGAGTTGGTGATGGACAGGGAGGCCTGGCGTGTTGCAGTTCATGGGGCCGCAAAAGAGTCAGACAGACTGAGCGACTGAACTAAACTGAACGGAAACCTTGTATCACATGGTATCAGATACAAGTGTTACAAATGAAGACAGAAACATATTAGCCATGTGGGACATGCCCAACTTCCATTATGTAAAGAAATGCTACAATACAAAAAAAACTTTAAATTGTTAATTATTTTAAATCACACAACTCTGACTTTCTCTAATAAGTGTGTATAAACCATAGTATTTGATTAACCTTTTATTGCATTACATCAATGAGTTTCCCTCTGATTTGACATACTAAGTTTATCAGTGTTCATCAGGAACATACATGCTTAGATGCTCAACAAAGCCTTTTAAATGCTTTTCAAACTTTAACTAATGCTCTAAATGATCTTGGCATAGCCTGTGCTTTGTTGATATTACAGACCCATGAAACTAGGAATAAAATAACACCCCCAGAAACAGGGAGAAGGCAATGACAACCCACTCCAGTACTCTTGCCTGGAAAATCCCATGAACGGAGGAGCCTGGTGGGCTGCAGTCCATGGCACAACTGAGCGGCTTCACTTTCACTTTTCACTTTCATGCTTTGGAGAAGGAAATGGCAACCCACTCCAGTGTTCTTGCCTGGAGAATCCCAGGGATGGGGGAGCCTGGTGGGCTGCTGTCTATGGGATCGTACAGAGTCAGACACGACTGAAGTGACTTAGCAGCAGCAGCAGCCCCAGAAACAGCATTTATACTGTTACCATACACACTGTACAAAGCCAATACATCCATAAATATTTAAGCAAGTTTTCTAAAATGTTTCTCATCTATTCTATCTGTATGCAACAGCCCAGCACAAAGAAAATCACTAAGCACTTGCCCACATAATAAAATCAATTACTTACATTAGAGAGCAGTTTTGCACTCCTCAGCCCACCTCCCTTCTCATGTAATCCTCTCTCTATTTTCTGGCCTCTAAATCCCATTAGCTGCCTGAATAGGGTGAAGTAAAATATACTTAGAAATTTAGGATCAAATTTAAAACTGCCACCTAGGCCCCTATCAAGTGCAAATCCTGGCAACTCTCTCACAAAGGTGTCCTGAAATAGGGATCTGACTGGACACCCCAATGGCCAAACACCAGCCAGGGGTCCAAGAATTCCTAGACACCACGTTAACCCCCTTGGCTTGGCTTGAACCTATTCTTCTTTTTCTTCTTCCATATTTTCTCTGGGCTATTTCAACCCACCTCTATTTCTAACCTTGTCTTCTGGACACAAATGCTATCAAATTGTTTTCCAAAGACACATTTCACAGGATGATTTCATTCCACACAGCTTTCATTTCAATACAATGAAGCAGCACAACGAATACATGATTTAACAATGCCCTTTAGTATTTCATGAATGTTCAGTGGGTTGTTTTTTTTTTTCTTTGTGAAATTTGGAACAAAATATTAATGAAACTTCAGAAAAACCAATTAAAGTCTTACCTTTGGTTTTAAATTAACTAATCAATCAAGTAGCTCTATTTTAGAGGAGAGAACTTCTGAGTAGGTAGTACAGGATTGAGGAGTGTGGGCTGTGAAGCCTGACAACTGGGGTTTTAATCTGCACTGTGCTAGGAACCAAATGTGACTTCAGGCAAATCACTCAGCACCACATGGAGACTCAGTTGGCTCATCTGTACAATGGGAACCATGGAACATACCTGAGAGGGTTGCTGCACAGGTCTCACACTTTCATCCAGGAAAGCACTTGGAACAGTGCCTGGCAAGTAGTAAGCGTGCAAAAAACATTAGCCTTTTTAATATGTTAACCTGGAGGAAATATGAAGAAGAGCATAACTGTATATTCTCAGGGATAAAACTTACCACTTTTCTCCAGAATCATCTTTCAAATTAATCTATACCCAAGACAATAATTATCAAGATGAACCTGTGATTAAGTCTCAAGGCAGCATATATTTAGAGAACAGAGTACAAGGTAACTATTTTGCGAGAGCTTTGTGCAACGGTAATATGCATATAGAATGTCGAAGCAAAATATAGTAGCAGTTTCACTTTTAATCTTTCATTTTTTTTTAATGCATAACAACAACACAGTTGTAAAATAAAGCTTTCTCCCGTTCCGACTATATAGGACATTTTGCAGGTATAGTCTATTCTCTATTAAATTCTAAAACTTTAGTAGAAAAAGTAGAATATACACATACTCTTACAATAGTGTCACACGAAGACTTTATTTATGACACATTTCTGAGTTTACCAACGCCAGGGTTAGTCAGGCTAAGCTAAATTCTGGGATGATTTGTTGACAGGGAGCAGACAAAATGCTGCACAATTCAGCACTGCGGGGGGCGGGGGCGGGGGGACAAACACCTGGAGCGTCTTAAGTCAATGTACAGCTTGAACTTGATATTAAATACGTACATTCAGTCAACCTCCGACACAGTAAGGGTCCTGAAGCGGAACGCCGGCCCCCCAGGCCGCGCGGGAGCCGGGGCGGCGGGTTTCGAGGCCGGGACGCGGCGGCCGCCCAGCCTCAGCGCGCGCTCACGGCGCCGGAGCCCAGCGGGCGGGGCACGAGCCGAGCGGCCCGGGTGACCGGGTGGGGGCCGGAGTCTAGGAACTAAGGGCGTGCAAGTGAAAGGACGCGGGGGCTTTAAGGCGCGGGACGCACACGCCCGACCCGCGGCTGGCAGGAAGCGCCCACCTGGCCGCACGGGGAGCGAGGCGGTTGGAGGAGGGGCCCCTGCGCGCCCGGAAGCTGAAGAATTCCCCACCTCCGCCTGCCCGCTGACCGCGAAGTGAGACCCGCGGTGGTTCTTCACCGGCTCTGAAAATCCAGCTCAGCGTAGCCCAGAGGCCTCAACCCCATGATTTGTGCAAAACTGCCGGCGACAATCTTGTAAAATAGAAGAGCGTCCCTGGGTGGGCTCGAACCACCAACCTTTCGGTTAACAGCCGAACGCGCTAACCGATTGCGCCACAGAGACTCCGATGCGGTTACCACCTCCAGCCATAACCTTTATGAAGAATAATAAAGGCAGCGCGTGAATGTTTCTTTTCTTTTTGCTGATTCCTCTCATTAAAATCCAATTTTTCCAGTTAGCATTTCTAACCCTTTAATTCTGTTTTCTACCTTTAAGCATACTGTAAAATTATAAAAGACAGCAAGATCGAGCAGAATTTCATATTGCATGACTGTTAAAATACTGCTGTTACTCCCCACCCGCCTCCCGTTTGGAACGTTTTGTTTCGGGGAGTTAACTATTTATTACGTTTGCTTTATAGGGAAATAAAAATTTTAATCTTATGAGTTGAGAAACTTTCCTTTTGTTTGAAACTCTATCCGGTGCTTTGTTCACTAATCTTCATAATTTTCTTGTGTAGCATTCCCAAGGTCACCTGAATTGTATCTGCCTTCTTCATTTTTATATTCAGGTATTATTAAAATAATCCGTATATACAATTCCCATTTGTTGTGTACTAATCTCTAAGTGCAATTACTCATCACGTACATTTTGTTACTGGAAAAAGACATTGGGGAAAAGCTACAGCATTATTCTTTAATCTCTGTACACTGTGGTTAATTGCTAAATTCACTCCCGAGTCTCCCTGAAATTAGCCTGTACACCTACATTTGAACTATGCCACTGAAAACATACATTTCACAGGATATTTACAACCCAATTTGAGGAAAGAGAAGTTAAAGAAGAAAAAAAAGTATGATTTATGACTAACGCCTGAAAATCCCCAACACAGAAACACCTGTGGCAAATATTACACCCCTGTAAATACACTATATGAAAATCTTACCCTTTGTGTGACTATGTCCTGAAGCCTTTTGAGATAATCTTCAAAACCCTAGACACTTCCCTCCCCCCCACTTCCCGCGTCAGAGAATTGCTACTTTCCACTTGACAAATCTATATTTAAATTTTTAACAGTCACTAAATTGCTGTCTAGAATCCCTTGAGGAAGAATTCATATCTTGATTTATAGAAGTTGTATGTGATGTGCTTTAGTCCAATCAACATTCTGAGTTCCTGTGGCTTGATAAGACAACTTAAATTGACTTTGGAACCTATTAGTGAAGTTCCTTGAAAGCACTGAGATATCTATCAAACAGCTGTGGATTCATACCAAGCTGTACCACTCTGCCCTCAAAAAAAAAAAAAAAAAGACCTTTTAGAAATGCATTTGAAAATTCTGAATTAAAAAATCCAGGAAGTACTTATAAAGAACATATAATGAGTCTGCTTTCATTATATGATGCTACATCCATACTTAAATGTTTTATGTACCTGTTAATGTGAGCAAAAACTATGAGACACTGGTTTTTTTCTTCTCTGAATAACAAAATAAGTATTCTCTCCTTTGCTATTGTGCTTGTTGCTGTTCAGTTAGAACAGACTGCAACTAGTACCTCACCACTCTTTCATTCAATATTTACTCTGCCGGTTGAAATATTAGGAACCGTTCTATTCATGAGATTATCTAAAGCTCCAATCTCTTTTCCTCACTTCAGTCATCATGCTAACATTTTAACTTCGAAAAAGAGAGATGCTGAAAAAGTTGATGAGAAAAAAATAAAGAAATAATTGGCTCTTCATACACTAATTATTTAATTAGCTCATTGTATGCTAACATTTTTTTCTATGTAAGGATAGTTGTTTAAAATTTAATCTTCAAGCCTAGTTCTGTGGTTGTTAATATTTTCATTAGCTTTGCCATTTTGTCTATTTGTAAATTCTTCAAAAGAACATATATTAAATGGAATATGAACATTTCACTCCCATGATGTATATCAAATGTAACTTTTATGCAAAATACCCATTTACAAAAATAAGTGCATGTGTTGTCATTGAATCTTTCTGATTATCTCATTTTAGGCCTTAATATCTATGCCCAGTTTTTAAGGCCAAATTAAATCCACTGGATTAACTTCAGAAACACACATCATTTTTCCTTAAATTTCAGGATAACCCACAACAAATGATTCTTACAGCTTCATTAATACTTAGGTCTTTATAATTGCTAGAAGTACAAAGGACTGGGCATTTTGCCCCCTTTTTGTATATCGTATACAATGAACTGCAACTTTAACTGTTCCAAGAATGTGCCCTATCAAAAAGAAGCTGACCTCTGCAGATTAATGGGTCTTTATATTTTATTTCCATCTCAGAGAGAAAAAAAGAGAGAAAAAGAACATCTTGCAAATGGAATCCACCTGTCTTGACATACAAGGCAAGATGGCCCACACTGATTTATAGACCTTCCTGGTATCATGATTCCAGTCCTCTCAGAAGCCATGCCTCCAATTTCAAACCAACAGAAGACACAACCCACAGGATTTTCATGAACACAATTATGCATGACCTTAATTCTTTTCAATTCCTATATTTCAAAAGGACAGTGACTGAGTTGTTAAAAATGAAAAATCTTACAGCAAAAACCACTACAATATTGTAATTAGCCTCCAATTAAAATAATTTTTTAAAAATTAGAAAAAAAGAAAAATCCAGTTAGTTAAAATTTAAAAAGAAATCCAGGGAGTTAGAGAAATCACCTCAATAGGGAGAGGATTGGGACACAAGGAAATCAGTTAAAAGAGAATGTTGAACCAGGAGTCTCAAAAGCAAGTAAAGAACTATGAGACCCACTTTCAAAACTAACTGAAGTCACATTTTAAAACTGCTATGTAGTAAAAGGGAGTCAGACCAAAGCCCTGGGAATAGCCTCCTCCTTGCGACTACTATCCTGTAAATGGATTTTGAAACCTTGAATTAAAGTCAACTGAATCACTGAGAAGATTGTAGCTGGTAAAGAGCTGGTATGTAATGAACTGTTCACTCAATGAAACATTGACCATAACATCGTTAGAGTTTCCAAAGGCATATAAACATTATATAGGTCATTTTTTTTATTAAAAAAGAAAGCACAAGCAAGCTCAAATAAATCCATATTTGAAAGATTTGACAATAATTACAAAATGATTCATCCTAGAATATTGTAAATAACAAGTACTCATATATTTATTTAAAGTATGATCCCACCAAAAGGATGTTTTTCAAATATGAGATATCACAAATAAAGCACAAGCTCAGTGTTTATGAGATATGGTAAAAGATAGTTTTCCCCCCCTGTGGCCCTTAAAGGACACTACCACTCTTCTAGAAGCTCAGTTGAAATCCTAGTATCATTCAAGTCCCTTATCTTTTATTTTTTACCTTGGATCATTTAGAAAGTTATAGATTCTATCTTTGCAACATCTCTCAACTTTGACTTTGTCTCCACTTTTCCACCACCATTTTCACTGCTTAATATTCACATGGTATACTCCATGTTCCTATTTCCCTACATAGAACTTAAGCTCCAATAAATGGATACCACTGTTATACCCATTTTATGAATGAAGAAACTAAGGCTTATAATGGTTTTTAAATTCAAGTCCTAAATTTATTTAAACTTTAGATAACTTGCCCAAGGTACCACTTGTTGTTCCTTGTTGTACTTTTTTTTTTTTCTTCTCATGCCTGTTCTTAGAATACCCTTCCTTTGTCATCTTGCCTTTTAAAGCCTATTTCTCCTTCAAGCTCACATAGTGGTCTCATCCTATGAAACCTTTCTTAATCCCTCCAACTAGATATAACCTTTCCTTCTTGTAACCATCTAGCACTTTTTCCTTAGCCAAACCTTGTATTATATTGGCAGCCATCTCTGTACCTATTTAAACCCCTTCTAACTTGTGTACATGCCTAGAGCTCAGAAACGTTATGAGCTCTAGGCATGTTATGACTTAATGTTATGACTTAATGTTAAGTGAAGTTAAGCATAACTTAACTTAGTTATGCTAACTGTATTGAACAATTGAAAATGAAAGTTATATTCAATACTGTTGTAAAATATTAGTAGAGTTCACAGATTCCCACTATGAAGCTGACTAAAAAATTTAGTACCAGAGATTATCAAGGGAAACAACAGTAACCCCAAGTTGATCAAAGATGAGGCTAATAAAAGTTCAAATCGACTATTTCTAAAAAACTTTAAAATTTTTTAAAAGTTTAAAATACTGCTATTTCTAAAGGTGATTTTGGTACTGCTAAGGCTGAAGTGCTTTTCTAGATTTATTCATTTAACAAATACACATATAAGACTCTGTTTCAGGCACTGTTCCAAGTCCTTTACAAATGTTTCCCTGTTTAAATTTTACAGTGACCTAGTTAAGTAACTTCCACTATTATCATCCCTGTTTTACTGGTAGAGAAACTAGAGTTAAGTAACTAACCCAAAATCACAGTTAGTGACAGAGCCAGGATTCAAATCCAGGCATGTTACTCCAGACACTTAAAAAAAAAAATTATGCTTATTTATTTCAATATGTATTTATTTTTGGCTGCCAAGTGTGGACTTCGTTGCCTTCAGGGCATGTGGGATCTTAGTTCCTCAGTCAAGGACTGAACCATTTGTTCCCTGCATTGGAAGGCAGATTCTTAACCACTGGGCCACCAGGGAAGTCTCCAGACTACTTTCTTAATCGCTAGGCTATCCTGCCTCTTTCGCTGTTTTGTTTTTGAGAACTGTACATTAGACATGTTTTTAATCAATTTGGAGACAAAATCTCCCACTAGTTTAAAGTTGTTGTTTTTTTTTAACATGATTTCAGACACAAAAGTTTCAAGAATAGTACAAAGAATTTAACCAAATGTCACAAATGTTATTATCTGACTACACTGTAACTTTTTCTCTTTCTCTCAATATTTAACTTTTTCTGATTTGTTTAATAGTAAATCGCAGATGTGATAGCCATTAAATACTTTGGGGTGTTTCCTAAAGTGAAGGAATTTTATTACATAACCACAGAATCATGATCAAAATTAGAATCTTAACATTGATACAGCATTATGAGGATTAGGACTTAATCTGTAGATCTTATTCTGATTTCACCAGTTGTTTCAGTCAGGTCCCTTATTGCAAAACATAATCCAAGATCATGATTTGCATGTCATTGTCCTGTCTTTCAGTCTTTTAAAATCTGTAACAGTCCTGAATCTGTTTGTCTCTTACATACCATGACTTGGACATTTCAGCAGCATACAAGCCAGTTATGTTCTTAAATGTCCTTAAATGTCAGGTTGTCTGGTGTTTCCCTCATAAACAGATTCAGGTTGGGTGCTTTTGTTCCCTCTAACACATTTAATAAACTGGATGCTGTAACATCAATCTGAAACAATGGTAAAATGGAAAAAAAAAAAAAAATGAGGCTAGAAGAAGCCCAGAGAGATAGGTGACGATGACCTTGGGTTTGGCAGAACAGACCTCAGTATTCCTCAGTATCATACAATGTGAATAATCTCATTTATTTAAACAGAAATATTCTTGAAATAATAATTTAAATTTTTATTTTAAAATCCCCGAACTATCCCTTCTTTGTTTCAATTTTATATTCACTAAATCACTCTGACATACACTCCATCTCCTGAGAAATAGCTACCAGAAAGGAGAATAACCATTGCCTATGGTTTTGGGGGTGGGATGGACCCCTCAGTGAATCATCATTGAATTTTGTGGTTCAAAAATAAAACCCTTTATCACTTGGTTGTAAGGAATCAAATCTTCCTCACCTGTTAACCTCTTGGTGAACAGATGCATATGCCTTTCTGAAACTGTGAAGTAAGACTCACAGGGAGCTCCTGGGGTTATCAGGGTTTGAACAAGGGTACCTTTTGTCCTGGATTGACTGCCACAGAAGTTTGTACTAGTCTTCAGAGAAACAGAAGCAATAGGAGATACATACAAATAGAAAAAGAGGTTTTATTCTGAAATGTTTCCTCCTGAGATAATGGAAGCTGAGAACTACGACCTGCCATCTAGAAGCAGGAGGTCCAATCCAAGCCCAAAGGCCTGGGAACCAGAGGAACCAGTGGCGTAAGCCCCATCCTGCCCAAGAAAAGGAGCGCCAGAGTCTGAGGGCAAAATAAGATGGATGTCCCAGTTCAAACAGAAAGGTCCTTTCTCTGCCTTTTGTTTTACTCAGGCCCCCAATGGACTGGATGATACCCACACACACTGGCCAGGGGGATCTTCTTTGCTCAGTCTATTGATTTAAATGCTAATCTCTTCTAGAAACACTCTCACAGACACTCCCAAAAATAACATTTTACCAGCAATTTGGGCATCCTTCAGCCAAGGCAAGTTGACACATAAAATTAACCATCACAAAGTTCTTAAGCATAATCAATAAAACACACGGAGCAGAGATTTTTTTCAAGGTTTTAGCACTATCTAAAAAAAAAAAATCCTCTCATAGATAATAGGGGATCCATGAACAATTCAACAACGGATCTCTACAGAAACCTTGTGCCATGGCCCTCCTTTGTCAAGACCGGAAAGAGGTTGTGATCTATTTTACTCACGGGGTAAAAAATCCAACTTTCTTTATGAGCTACAGAACCAAATACAACTGTCTATGTCAATCCAAGAGGATTATTTCTTTCCTCAGCATGAAAGTTTCACCTCGCTACCATAGAATTTTTTCCTTGGAAATATTTTTAAACTTTTTTTTCCCTTTAAGATTTTCAATAACAGAAATACAAAATCAAGAGGTTCTATTGCCTAAAGAAGAGATTTTTCATTTCTAAGAATCCTTACACTTAGAGACCTTTTAAACTGTTTGTCTACTTTTACAAGGTATAACAAAAAAATACTTTTTAAACTTAATAACTTGAAGGCTTTTGCTAGAAGTTGAACACTAGGTTCTAAATTGATATTCAGCATTCTAACAATAAGAAATTGAATTTCTCTATTCATAATTGACTTTTTAACTGCTTCACAGAATATGTGAGAGATTGCCAAAACCCAATATCATCAACATAAAAGTAGAATTATATAAAAGGCTCATGTAGGTGAGCATTTAAATTTAGATTTATGCATATACAGTACTTCCCAAGTGGCTCAGGGCTTCCCTGCTGGCTCAGCAGTGAAAGAATCTGCCTGTCATGCAGGAGACACAGGTTCCATCCCTGGGTTGGGAAGATCCTCTGGGGAAGGAAATAACAACCCATTCCAGTATTCTTGCCTGGAGAATCCCATGGACAGAGGAGCCTGGAGGATTCCAGTCCATGGGGTTGCAAAGAGTCGGACACGACTGAGTGACTAACACAACACAACAACAACCAGTGTTCTTGCCTTGAGAATTACATGGACAGAGAAGCCTGGTGGGTTATAGTCCATGGACTCGCAAAAGAGTTGGACATGACTTAGCATCTAAACAACATATACACTACTATGTATAAAATGGATAACTAATGAGAACCTACTATATAGCACAGGAAACTCTACTCAATGCTCTATGGTGAACTAAATGGGAGGGAAATCTAAAAGAGAAGGGACATATGTATACGTATAACTGATTCACTTTGCTGTATAGCAGAAACTAATATAACATTGTAAAGCAACTATGTGTGTGCTCAGTCACCCAGTTGTGTCCAACTCTTTGCAACTCCATGGACTGTAGCCCTCCATGTTCCTCTGTCCATGAGATTTCCCAGAAAAAAAATTCCTCCTCCAAGGAATCTTTCCATCCCAGGGACTGAAAGATCCTGCATTGGCAGGTAGATTCTTTAGCACTGAACCATCTGGGCAGCCAGCAGCTATACACCAGTAAATATTTAAATAAGTAAATAAATTTAGATTTATGCATGTAATTTAGTTATTTTTAGATCAAAGACGTTGATGCAAAGGTTTCTTTTTCAAAAAGGTATGAAAGAAAATCCAGACTGATGTCTCTTGAATTATCAAGTAATTTGGGAATAAGAAGGTCTTCAACACAGTTCACTTTATGGTTTTGGAACTGGAATTATAATACTAGTATAAGGACAGACATAGAGATTAATGGAATAAATTTGAAAGCCCAGATATCTGTAACTAACTGAGTCTCAACAAGTAGGCCAAGACAATTTAGTAGGGAAAGAATAGTCTTCAACAAATTGTTCTGGGACAACTACACATCCACATACAAAATAATGAAGTTGAATCCCTAACACACATCACATACAAAAATGAACTCGAAATGAATCAAAGACCTAAATATAAGAACTAAAATCATAAAACTACTAGAAAAGATCATAGGCCTTAAATTCCATGCTTTGGATTAGGCAACAATTTCTTAAAAAAAAAAAAAAAATACAAGCACAAAAAAGAAAAAAAATAGATAAATTGCATGTCATCAAAATTTTTAAATGTCATCAAAATTAAAAATTTTTTGTGCTTTCAAGTTCCCTATCAAGAAAGTGAGGGGGTGAAAAACACCATAGAAAAAGAGAAAATATTTGCAAATCATATATCAGATAAGGATCTAATATCTAGAATATATATATTAAAAAAATCTTACACCACAATAAAGAAAACTAACCCAATTTAAAAATGGGCAAAGGATCTGCAGACATATTTCAGAAGAAGTCATACCAATGGGTGTCACATGCAGGAAAAACAGCCCAATATCATTAGTTGTTAGGGAAATGCAACTCAAACCACAATGAGATATCACTTCACATCTGCTGGCATGCAAAAATAAAAAAGATGGACAATAACAAGTGATGACCAGGATGTGGAGAAATTGGAACCCTTTGACATTGTTGGTGAGAATGCAGAGCGTCACAGCTACTTTGGAAAACAGTTCCACAGGTCCTCAAAATGTTAAACATAGAGTCATATGACCCAACAATTTCATTCCTAGGCAGTTAAAATTGTAGGGCCACACAAAAACTCAATCGTGTTCACAGCAGCATTATTCATAATAGCTCAAGATGGAACCAAGTTCATCAGTTAATGATTGGACAAACAAAATGTGCTATGTCCAATTAACGGAATATGATTTAAGGGATCAAGTATTTATTTAAGGAATAAGCCATTGACATAAGCTATGAGATGAATGAACTTCGAAAACTTCATGGTAGTTTGGACTTCTTTTTTTATGCAAAGGCAAAAAAACCAGACTCAAAGACCACATATTGTGTTGTTGTTCAGCCACTAAGTCCTGTCTGACTCTTTGTGACCCCATGGACTATAGCACGCCAGGTTCCTCTGACCTCCACTATTTCCAGGAGTTTGCTCAAATTCACATCCACTGAGTCGGTGATACTATCTAATAGCTCATCCTCTGCTGCCCCACTTCTCCTGCCCTCAATCTTTTCCAGCATCAGGGTCTTTTCTAATGAGTTGGCTTTTCACATCAAATGGCCAAAGTATTGGAGCTTTAGCTTCAGCAACAGTCCTTCCAATGAATATCTAGGGTTGATTTCCTTTAGGATTGACTGGTTTGATCTCCTTGCTGTCCAAGAGACTCTCAGGCACCACAATTTGAAAGCATCAGTTTCTCAGTGCTCACCCTACTTTATGGTCCAACTCTCACATTCATACATGACTACTGGAAAAACCATAGTGTTGACTATACAGACCTTTGTTGGAAAAGTGATTATCTCTGCTTTTTAGTAAGCTGTCTGGTTCCTAAGATGTCAATGTTCAATCTTGCAATCTCCTGCTTGACCACATACAATCTACCTTGATTCATGGACCGAACATTCCAGGTTCTTATTCAATATTGTTCTTTATAGCATCAGACTTTACTTTCAATACCAGACACATCCACACATCCAGGCAGCATTTCAACTTTGGCCCAGTCGCTTCATTCTTGCTGGAGCTATTAGTAATTGCCCTCCACTCTTCCCCAGTAACATACTGGACACTCTCCAACCTGGGGGGGGTGGGGGGGGCGCTCATCTTACGGCATCATATTCTTTTGCATTTTCATTCTGTTCATGGAGTTCTCCAGGCAAGAATACTGGAGTGGATTCCATTTCCTTCTCCAGCAGATCACATTTTATCAGAACTCTTCCCTATGATCCATCTGTCTTGGGCGGCCCTGCACAGCATGGCTCATAGCTTCACTGAGTTACACAAACACCTTCACCACAACAAGGAAGGCTGTGATCCATGAAGGGGCCACATATTGTATGATTCCATTTATATGAAATGTCCAGAATAGACAAATCTACAGATACAGAGATCGAATTGCCAACATCCGCTAGATCATGGAAAAAACAAGAGAGTTCCAGAAAAACATCTACTTCTGCTTTATTGACTATGCCAAAGCCTTTGACTGTGTGCATCACAATAAACTGTGGACAATTCTGAAAGAGATGGGAATACCAGACCACCTCACCTGCCTCTTGAGAAATCTGTATTCAGGTCAGGAAGCAACAGTTAAAACTGGA
Source organism: Cephalophus harveyi (assembly GCA_006410635.1). Lineage (NCBI taxonomy): Eukaryota > Metazoa > Chordata > Mammalia > Artiodactyla > Bovidae > Cephalophus > Cephalophus harveyi. The sequence continues at coordinate 49,106 of SJYT01061974.1, forward strand.
CATGGAACAACAGACTGGTTCCAAATAGGAAAAGGAGTACGTCAAAATGGATGTGAGTCTGAGTGAACTCCGGGAGATGGTGATGAACAGGGAGGCCTGGCGTGCTGCAATTCATGGGGTCGCAAAGAGTCGGACACGACTGAGCGACTGAACTGAACTGAACTGAACTGAACTGACAGATACATAGCAGAAGTCAGGGACTAGAGGGTGATTGTTAATGAGAATGGGGTTTCTTCGGGAAATGATGAAAATGTTCTGGAATTAGACAGTGGTCATGGTTGCACACTCTGTAAATACCCTTAACTGTACACTTTAAAAGGGTGAATTTTATGATGCATGAATTATATTTTAATTAAAATAAGAAGCATAATTGTGTCTTTGAATTCTTTTCTAACAGGGAAATAAAGGCAGAGAATTAGCTAAACTGCCCAAAGTTGGCAGTGGAACCTGCACTCTAATTTGCAAATCTGTGTATTCTAGTCCACCATTCACAGTGACTATCCGTGTCTAACCCAGCTCCCATGTTGAAACTGTCACCTGGTTTCTGGTTAATTATTGACATTTGGTGATAAATCTGGCAGGAAACATTTCCTTATCTACTTATTCTATAATATGTGGTGGCTTGATATGTAAATCTATGTCTGTAGATTGTCCATTGATTCAGGATCAACTTTTAAATCAGTTCACATTTACTGAAAGCCTTGCATGTGCCCAGGCTCATGCACACATTGTTTTGGAAATGCAGAACTCAAGATCAGAAACTCAGGGAATTAGAGATATAGATTGAGAAATCAAGAGTCTAGCGGTGCTGGTTAAAGTCCTAAGCTGGGATGAAATTGCTGGGGAAGAGCAGGCTCAGTGGGTAAAGAATCGGCTGCAATGCAGGAGACGTGGGAGACATTGGTTCGATCCTTGGGTCGGGAAGATCCCCTGGAGGAGGAAATTGCAACCCACTCCAGTATTCTTGCTTGAAAAATCCCATGAACAGAAGAGCCTGGCAGGCTACAATCCAAAGGGCCTCCAAGAGTAGAACACGACCGAGTGATTAAACACACACACAGCAAGCAGAGAAGAGAAAAACTCAAATGGAACCCAGGAGCACAGATGTTTCAAAGCAGCAAGTGGTGAGTGAATGACAGAGGCAGGAGAAATCTACACCCCGGATAGGAAACCTTACATCTTATTATATTACATTGTTATTATTTGTTTACATGACTGTCTTCCATGCTATTCCCTGAGCTCCTCAGGTTTGTGTCTCTCTACTGCAGGACACAACTTAGTGACTGAACACACACACACTGCAGAAAAGTATTTAGAAAGTCACCAAGACCCCTCAAATGGTCAGATTCCATGGACTTTCACCACCTCTTCTTACTTTATCAGGGTATTATATTTGATACTGTAAACAGACCATTACCTTATTATTTTCTTAAAATGTAGGCACAAAAATGGCCCTCCTCTCCTGGGGCTCCAGCAAGGGCAGCTCCTTGGATATAAGGCTGAGTTGCTGCTGTAGAGAACCCTCCTTGGAGATGGGTCACTCACCTCTCCTGAGGCCCTCCGCCTTCTACTCCACTGTCTCCACTGCAGTATAAGCCCACACAGAGTTCTTTGTGATGCTGCTGCTAGGAAGCTCTACTCAGGGGGTCCCACCCCAGAAGATGTGAGGCCCAGATGTCTATTGAACAATACAATGGTTAAGATTAGAGTCCCAGCTTCATCCAGATGCACTGCCTTGTACAAGCTTCATGACCTCTCTCCTTGTCCTGTCTGCTTCTGAACAGGACAGAGGATCTGAGGATCCTCTTCCCCTGTTGACTCTGAACACAGGGATGCTTCCTCCCTAGTCTACTCTCATGCTGCCAACTCCAATCTCTAGATAAATAACTTGTGTGAGGTGAGGTGAGGTGAGGTGAAGTCGCTCAGTCGTGTCCGACTCTTTGCGACCCTGTGGACTGTAACCTACTAGGCTTCTCCGTCCGTGGGATTCTCCAGGCAAGAATACTGGAGTGGATTGCCATTTCCTTCTCCAGGGGATCTTCCTGACCTAGGGATCAAACCTGGGTCTCCCGCATTGGAGGCAGACGCTTTAACCTCTGAGCCATAATGGTTTCCTTCCTTTTAAAATGTATTTAGTTATTTGGCTGCATCAGGTCTTAGTCGCGGCACACGGGGTCCTTGTTGCATTATGCAGGATCTTTTTTCACTGCAGCGTTTGGACTTATAGTTGTGCTCAGGCTTTGTTTCCCCTCGGCTCCCCAAGGGGGGAGAACCTTAGCTCCCCAACTAGGGATTGAACCTATGTCCCCTGCACTGCAGGGCAGACTCTTAACCACTGTACCACTAGGAAAATCCCTGAATTTACAATTCTTTTCCAGATCTGCTCCTGAGGTTCAATACCATGCATCCATCTCATCCTTTCAAATTCAGCATGCCAAGAAAAGGAATTCCTTCTCCCAAGACTTGCTTTTCCTACATTCCTATTATCATGTACCCTTTAACCCAATCCTGCAATCTAGGAATTATCCTATCTCTTCTCTCCCAAAGCCAATTGATAAGGAAATCCTATCCATTCTACCTTCATAAGATAGTTTAGATCCAATAGCTTTCTCATTAGTATGCTGCATGTTACATCCTCATCACTTCTTCCCTAAATGGCTGCCATTAACTCATAATTTCCCTAACTCCCATCATATCTTAATTCCATCCAAGCCTCCAGTTCACTGGAAGAGTGGTCTTTCTAAAATACAATGTTGAGTATTTAATTTACTAGATGAAAAAGCTTGAATAACCTATAGCATGGTTCCCACACTGTGCATCAAGTCACCCTTGGGCACCACACAGTGACCTCAGATTTGCTGTAGACTATTTAATTTTTTTTGAGGAAAATGGAGCACATCTATCAGACACTGCACAAATTACTATTATGGCATTTGGAATTGGCAACTTAATGAATGGAACTGTTAGGTATTTCTCTTGGTCTTGAGCATTGCAAAAAAAATTACAGAGACACTAAGGGTGCAGTGAACTGGTACTTACCTCTCCAACCCTATCTCTTTCATATGCCTTGACTTCTTCCCCAGTCTTACCCTGCAATCCAGTAGACAGACTTGCATCTCCCCAGATATGTCCTTTCTGCCATCCTGAGTGGTTAGGCTCTGACATCTAAGAGAGCAGAGATATGGTCCATCCAGGGTTTAGTGGTGAGACTGGATACCCTCAAGAGAACACAAGATGAAGTAAATAAACCAGGGAAGTCACTCCATAACCTCTACACTGGGTGGATTCTGTATGTGTCAGATGATCTGAAGCTAAAAAAAAAAAAAAAAAAAAAAGGCTGACTAACTGTTCTCTGGAATTTCACATATATTTGTCAGGCCAAGGGGAGTGGGGAGACCGGCCCTCTGGCCCTCATTTGCTCCCACTTCTTTACGAAGGTCTGTGTTTTTCTGGGCTTCCCAGGTGGCTCATTGGTAAAGAATCTCCCTGTCAATGCAGGAGATACAGGAAAAATGGGTTAGATCCCTGGGTTGGGAAGATCCCTGGAGTAGGAAATGGCAACCTACTCCAGTATTCTTGCCTGGGAAATCCCATGGACAGAGGAACCTGGTGGGCTATAGTCCACAGGGTCCCAAGAGTCAGACATGACTTAGCAACTGGATAACAACAACTGTATTCTTCTAGGACGGGAGACAGAGACCACAGCAAAGCAACAGTAAGACTGTCTTTGTTAATGACTGCACCATCCCTTCCTTCCCTGAAAAGTGGCCTAGCACCTGAGTTATATAAATGACTGCTCTTTTCTCTGTGCCCAACTTTATCTTATTCCATCACAGCATCTCTAATATTTTTGCATTTATCTGTTCGCCTGTTTTCTCCACTTGACTATAAGCTTGTGGAGGGCCAAGACTATGCCTGATTTAGTTCTGTATTCTCACCTATCAGAATGCCTGATACATAGTAAGTGATGAGTGGATAGTTGATGAATGAATAAATTTCAAGGAGAATGTGGGTAAGTCCCAGAAGATGCTCAAGCAAGTTAGAAAATGAACAGTGTTCACTAGATTAAAAAGTTCAAAAGTCAATGACGATAGCAGTCAAAGGTGTTTCAAGAGTGTGATAGGGACAAACTAGTTTGCAGATGCTGAGGTGCAAACTGGGAGATGTGGCAGAATTTACTGTCTAAGTAAAAGTCACTCCCTTATTTCCTCTTGGCTAAGCAGAATTTCAGTTTTGTTTAGGCATTGAGAAGATTCTCTTTGATGTGGAAAAATGGGCCCAGTTCCTAAACCATATCAAAATTCTGACTGATGAGATATAAAAGGAAATCCTTTGGTGGGGTGCTTTTGGAAAATATTTTACCTCCTTGACATGAGTCAGGCTGATGAGGAACAAGTTTCTGCCTATTTTTTCACTTCTGCACCAAGGTGAAGATGTGATACTTAAAGTGTGGCAGCCATTCTGCAATCATGAGTTAAAGGTCAAGTGAATTGCAGAGCTGTGACATCACTGAAACCCTGAGAAAATACCAGCAAGTCTTTACCTACAGACTTGTTACATAAACAAAAGAACAAAAACCCCAACCTTCCATTTTAGCCATGTTCTCTAGTACATTCTAATTTATATAGAAAGAAAGAAAAGACAGAGAAAGACAAGAGGACAGTGTAGACTCCCTCTTCTAAATAAACATATTACAAATAATAATAGATCAGCAGCTAAAGACAGCTTGTTCAGTAGCCTTTGGAAATGAGGCTAGAAATGCAAATGTAATGACGTTACAGGGGCATTTAATGCCAGAGAAGAGACAGGCTGTAATTTTGTTGGCAATAGAGAGTCATAGAAGGTTTTTGATTAAAGCTCTAGATCTTCCAGAAGATTACTTTAGCAAAATTAGCAGGATCCATATGTGCCCAAAGAATCATACATTTCAAGTCACTTTTTTTTTGACATGATTGTATTTGGCACTGCCCACTGCCAATGCAGGAGAGGCAAGAGACGTGTTTGATCCCTGGGTCGGGAAGATCTCTGGAATAGGAAATGGCAACCCACTCCAGTTTTCTTGCCTGGGAAATTTCACAGACAGAGGAGCCTGGTGGGCTATAGTCCATGGGGTCACGAAGAGTCAGACATGACTGAGCACACACACACACACACACACACACACACCCACACACACACACACACCACTGCATATGGCAGAGTTCATACAATGTGTGAACACCCCTCACTCAGTTCACACATGAGTAACCAAAACAGTAACTGTGTTACTTTATCATGCAGGTTGGCCTAATACAAACATGAAGTCTCAGAGCAAATGAAGTATTACATTATTTCAGTGTCACCATGATATGAATAGTCCCTGTGAAAGTTACTAGTCCCTATAAAAATTATAAGCAAATAAAACTTCTGTTAATGAAAAGTAGCAATGGTAGAAATATACACTGTATGCCTGCCCATCCAGTCATGTCTGACTCTTTGCAACCCTTTGGACTGTAGACCACCAGGCTCCTCTGTCCATGAGATGTTTTCAGGCAAAAACGGAATGGAGTGGGTTGCCATTTCCTCCTCCAGGGGATCTTCCCAACCCAGGGATCAAACCAGAGTCTCCTGTGTCTCCTGCATTACAAACATTCTTTACCAGCTGAGCCATCAGGGAAGCTCCACACATTATATGAACTTCTGCCATATAAAATGAGAACATGAGGCCACATACGTACTTCCAAAAATACCAATTCCTAATACTCAATCTGCATCAAAAAGAAATTAGACACGCCAAAATAATGCCTTACATTCCAGGCCTGAGACTGATTTTTCAAGAGTGTTTTATAATGACGTGGAAAGTTCTCAATTTGCTTGTTTTTAAAAGCATTTTTAATGATTCAGTCATATTAGAATAAACACTCACGCTTAATAGTTTCAAACAAGTCTCTCTCTCTTACTAAATCTACTCAGAAAAGAAATAAACTTTCAAAAGACAGACACCAAACTAGAGAAATCTCTGATGTGAACATCATATAATAATCGAACAAGGTATAGGAAAAACACTGAGAAATGGTATTTACTTTGTCATCGTGTATGTGAACACTATCTTACAATAGTTATTACTAATTAAGAGAAATGTGTCATTTGTTTGTTGGACTAGGAATTAATGTCAGAGAATTTAAATAAATTGTAACAATCATATCATAAAGTAGAAAGAACAAAAATGTTAACATCTTGCTATAGTTGCCCTTGATCTTTTTATAAAGAGTCAAAACCCCTTTGGATTTCTTCCTATTCCCCTCCTTCCTTTTCTCCAAAAGGAAGTCACTTTTTTTTTTTTTTAGTCAATGAATTCTTCCTGTTAGTGGTACTATATTTCACATGTGTATATCCTTACCCAGTTCTTTCACATATGAAGTTATTCATATGTAAATTATTAAATACTTCATGTAGGTTATTTATGCATTCTGAATATTAATCCTTTGTCAAGTCCATGTCTTGGAAATATTGTCTCCACTTGTCTTTTAACCTTTTATGATGTCTTTTGTCATATATATACAATTTATTTTAATATAATTCAATGTATCCTTTCCTCTATGAATTGTGCATCTCAATGTTTTATGAAATTGTTCTCTATTCCAAGGTCATAAAGATATTCTCTTACATTTCCTTCTAATATTTTTTAAGTTTTATTTTTCTTATTTAGGTTTTTAGTCTATCTGAATTTAATGTGTGTGTAGAGTAAGGTAGGGACCTAATTTTATTCTTTTCCATAGGAATGCTTCTTTTTAAATGAGAAAAAATAAAGAACTAATCACTCCTTATAATGTGTAAACTCTTCAACATCAGACACCATGTCTGATTTATACCCTTCTTCCCAATACACTGCCTCAATGGTCTTTGAACATTACTAATAGTATGTATCTATATATTCTAGATAAATGAGACTTTTCTCTAGGCAACCCCCCTTGCTTAGAGCATATACAAAGTTGTCCATCTAAAATAAACTTAATTGTGTCTTAATATATCCCCTTTGAGCAGGAAACAACATCTTAATAGGATTAACTTGGTATAAATACTGAATCATTCCAATTAAAATGAAGGGTATTAAAAAACAAATTAAAGGGCACTAATAACTTTCTAAGTTTGCCCATTTTTAGCAAGCTTGTCTAGGGGAAAAAAATCTACCTACTCTTTCACTGACACTCATTTTGCTTATCTATCAAGGTAAAAGCATAAAAAAGAAGTAGGAGTCTGGATTAAACCTATTTTTAAAAGACATAAAGTCAGCTGTTCATGCAAAACTCAATTTGATAAACATACCAGGAGGATACTAATTTACAGATTGGTATCTTAATAAGGTACCAATCCAATAAGGTATTGGATCTTAACAAGGCCTAGTTGCACTGGTTTAGCTCTTGCCAAGACTACTTCCTTTCTTTTTTCTTTCATGAAGAAATAGTCTGAAAGTAAGATATGAACATAACCTAACTTTAACCAAAGCAATTCATGAAAACCAAGGAAGGTAAAATTTCAAAGAACCATTCTAAGATTCTTTCAAAGAATACTACCCTGAGACAGTTTTAAAGAGACTCTTCTTATGAAATTTTGAAATCTTTTCAAATAATTCCAGGAGCACTAGAATCATGTAAGGAATGAGCATTTGTATGTTTTTCTCTGTAGGATATGGTTCTGACAGACCACAGAGGAGATCAAACTAGTCAGAAGATATGAAAATAAAGTGAAATGTAGTTGGTAATAATTATACTGGGAAGCACAATCTTTTTATTTTCAAATATTGTATAGGGACTACCCTTTTTCTTTACCATGACTAAAAGACACATTCAGATCAGAAAATGATGTCACTGCTTTCAGAGTTTTGTATTGACTGAAGCCCTTCACTTGAAATAGCTTCTATCAGCTGATTCTTTAATAGAACCAAGGCACATTCTGCCCGAACACTACCGCTACCCCCAGCAAAAACAAACCCGAGACTCTACTACTACGATTGAGCACAGTCCGGAAATATCACCTTCTGCTTTATCTTTAACGTAGCGACATACTTCTCATTGTTTCACTGAACACCGCTTAGAGACCTTGAACTTAAAAATCATAAAGCGTCTAGAGAAACTATCCGAGAACCACATTTTGGGGTGTTACGTATTCAAAAGCATCTCTTTTTTTAAAAACAGAGTTCATCCTCATTCTTCAAAAGGATCAAAGTCAACAATGCATGCAAAAGGAAAAGTAATTTTCAAAAAAGTTCGGCCTGGGAAATACAAGTATCTCAGTGCTTGGGGTTCCCTCGGCTCAAAAGAAAACAAGGAGGGAAAAAAAATTATTAGCATTGCCGTCTTCTCTACACGCTTCTCTTAAAATGGTCCTTGGAAGTCCCTTGGGAAAATGAGATCCATCTATCCAAGTATGCCATGCCTGCGAAGACGGCAAAAACGATATTCTAAAGCTTAAAAAATTCAAAAAGGTATTAACTTCTGCGCAAGCCCTGAGTCTCCTCCAGGTCTGTGACGCCCGGCTGGTGGGACGGCGCCGCGCGAGTCCAGGCGCAGAGCCGCGGGGGACGAGGGCGCAGGGCGAGCGCACGACTAATTAAAGGAGCTGTCTGAGTTCTAAAAAAAAAAAAAAAGCACCCTGTCTCCACCAAACCAGGTCGTTACCTAGCCTCACCACCCCCATCACTCCCGCTCCCCGACACGCAGAAAACACCAAGTGAGACGGGCGGGGGAGCGCGAGCCCAGAAAGGGAACTGAGAAGAGAAGCGCCTGTGACACAAAATGGAGAAGGAGGAACCGAGAGAGGAAAGAAAAGAAGGAAAAGCAGGGGACGGAGATGGTTAGGAAGAAAAGCGAGGGGGTGATGGGGTAGCGATTACGGGGAGAAAAGCCGAGGGGCGGTGGGGCGTTAAAGGACAAGAAGCAGAGTTGCCGAAGTCAGAGACGGAGGAGAAAAGAAAGACGTCCTCGAGACCGAGGCTCCATTTTCAGCAGCGCCATTTCGCTTTTCCTTTCGCCGCGTTTTGTTTGGTTTTGTTTGCAGCGGGTGGACGGGCGCCAGCGCGTTTCTGCAGCTTCAGCAGCTTTGCTCCGGCAGACGGGGAGGCACGCAGGGCCCGCGCTGCCCCCTCCCCGCTCCGGACGCCCAGCGCACCTCCCGCTCCTGCTGGCGGCCGGGTGGCCTCCCTCCTCGGTCCCCGGCCCGAGGGGGCCCGACCCAAACCCCCGGGGCCCGCAGATCTCTCCAGTTCCCCCCGCGGGGTTGGCGGCGGGCGCGTGCCGCAAACGGATGGTGTAATCGAGAAGCGTCGAGGAAAGAAACTGAAAAAGACCGACTGCACCCGAGGCGGGGAGGGAGGGGCGCACAGTGACCGGGGAGCCAGGAGGGGCGCCCGAACCTAGACCTTTCCCAGAATAGCTGGGGGTCCCGCCCGCATTCGGCCTCGGGTCGAGCGACCCACGGAGCACCTCCACCTGCGCCCTGCGACGGGGATGGCGCGGCCTCGTTCGCGCGCTCCCGCCGGGGCCACGTCCCCGGCCCACCCGGAGCCCCGCTGCCCGAGGCGGCGCCGGGCCCAGGCCTCCAGGCCTCTCCCCGCAGCCGGAAGAACGGCTACGACCGGGCTCGGCCCGGAACCTCAGGCGGGCCCGGGAGAAACGATGGCCCAGAGCCAGCCTCTGGGCGCCCGTCCGGGAGGCGGCTGGGACGCCGGTCTGCGCGGTGGGAGTCCCAGGGATTTTCGGCGCGGGGATGTCCCTAAGCTCCTGCGGGGTTAAATTCTGGGGCAATGGGAGGCTCTTTAGGAAACAGAAAGTGAGGTTTTCTCACCCCCGACCTTCAACTGCTAGTTTCCGTCGACTGACAGTGTCTATTGTATGAGTGTTCAACGCGCCCCGGGTAGATTCACTTCGTACCCCTCTCCTTGTTTCTTCACTTGCACTTGACAGTGTCCTTCGCTCAAAGTGACGTCCTTGCCGGCGCCTGAGGAGCCCCCGGCTCGCCGGCGTCCGCACCCTCAGCGCTAGCTCCACGGACGATCCTCTGGGGACAAAGTCGGGGCCGGCGAGAGACGCCGGGCAGCGAGGCCGCGCGTCGGGAGCTGCGGCCGGTCTCGCCCAGCTCCCAGCACTGACCCGTACTGGGCGGCCGAGGAGACACCGCGGCCACACGCGCCGTCGGGTTCTGCGCTGCGCAGCGCTGTGGGCCAGGACCTCCACCTCCGGCTTCCCGGGCCCTCCTTCCTTCCCGGCGCAGGAGTGGGTGGCTTCAGTCTGGAAGCGACGGCTTCCACAGGCCGGTGGAGCGGAGCCCGTGAAAGTGTGGACTCGGGGTCACTGCAGTGGTAACCGAACCCCACAGTGTCCCAGGGCGTCTTGGTCAGTGCTTCCCTGGTTTTGCACCTGGAAAAGAAACGTCTTCACTCCTATGCGCCCCGGTTCACTGCGTCCTCTTTCCGTGGTCAGCTCTAACCACATAGCACCGTCCGTGCCACTAGTCCCTGGAATGCTCGGATAACAGACCCTGCAGTATATCAGACGCGCCAACCAAACTGGCGCCTTCGAAGATCCTCGGATGCGAGCCGCCGGGCCCTTGAATACGCTCGCTCCGACTGCCACGCACGCGCAGGCTCACCTGTCGCTTTGCCTAGGACCTTGGAACTCCGCGAATTTCTCACTACTTCTACGTTAGCCGGCCTTTAAATTTTGAAGGAACATTTAGGCTATTTCCAATTGTTGATTCTTTATATAAATAGTTTTTCAGATTACAGATTTCCACAAGGAAAACATCTCTTTCCCAAACAAGAGGTGGGGTGGGGTGGGCTGGGCTGGGCTGGGAGAGTGGTTATCAGGGCGGCCTGCCTGGAGGAGGTGATATTTGGCCTAAGGCCTGGATGGCAGGAGAGAGGCAGCCGTTTATTGAGCATCTGCTTGGGAGAATAGCCCACTGGGAGCCGACTGTGGGTCAGGCACTGGGTTAAGCCCTCTATAGGAATGAATGCGTGAAATCCTCCCAAGAGCACCTTGAAGGCGGGATTGTTGCGATGCCCGCTTATAGATTCAAAACGGGAGGCACAAGGAAGTATTCAGCCTTTGGGGCACAGACAGGTAGGGGTGTCTCATTGGAAAACTACGCTGTTGGCCTGTCTCCCTCGTGATGCTTCGTCAGGCGCCTCATCTCACTTAACCCCCCAACCCTGCCCTGTGGGTATTTATTATCCCGACTTTGAAGACTAAAGCAGAGCTCAGAGAGGTTTGCTGGATTCCCCAGAGACACACAGCCAGCAGACGGCAGAGCCAGAAACAGGATCCGGGTGCCGCGAACCCTCCCTGCTCTGGTGCACCGGCGTTTGGCAGGCATCTGACCCTGGAATGCCCTGCTCTGATTCACAGGGTCCTGGGTCTCTAGGGGGTGGCTCCCCTATCTCTAGAGCCAGGGGCTTGTCATTAACAGAAGATTCAGCAAGAAGGCGGCTTGATGATCTGTTTTTCTTAATGGGGTACCCTGCCCACATTTCTGATCTGCAGCTGGGATTCGGAACTGAGAAATCAAAGGTGGCCTTGGGAGTGTGTCAGAAGGTAGACGCTGGGATCTGGCCAGGGAATGTTTTTTCCGTGTGTGTCTTGTTGCGGCAGTGCTGTGCACACATTGCTGATGGATCATGCTTAGGAGTCAGGGCAACGTAGGGTTGGCTATGGTTAGATTTTTTCTTTTTAAATCAATTTGGTTTTGGCCACACTGCTCAGTATGTGGATTCTTAGTTCCCCAACCAGGGATCGAACCCAGGCGCCTGCGTTGGAAGTGCGGAGTCTTAGCCACGAGACCTCCAGAAAAGTCGGGGCAGGGGCTTTGTCTTAGGATGTTGGTATGTGTTAGTATGTTCTTGTGATGTGAGGTGTGAGGATGGCGTGTGAGTGTGTTCAGGGGTGGGATGTGTGGGTGTGTAGATATGGGTGTGCATCTGTTGGCGATGTCACGGGGACGGCCCTGGGTGTGTGTGTACTCTTGGGGTTACATCATTTCCGCTGTCCATGGGAGAGGTCAGTGCGTTTCTCTGGGGTCTAAGCACACCTGTCCCCATCTTACAGACGGCAACTGAGCCTCAGAGACTTGAGCTGCCGGAAGCCGCCTAGCTAGTTAGTGGCTGAGCCGAGAAGGAAAACCAGGGCTGCCCTGAGTTCCAGGCTCTCTCCTCCGGTCCCCAGGAAGGGTTTAAGGGACAACAAAAGGTTCACAGCCAGCATGCATGGCAGCAGCCTCAGTCCCGGGGCCTGGCGGGTGGACGTGTGTGCGGTCACAGGCCTGTCCCCCTCCTCAGCCTGGCGGCTCAGCCTCTGCCCGCTCCCTGGGCCCCCGGCCCAGCCCTGCTGCACGGGGCCTTTCTTTCTTGGGATTGCAAATACGCCGAAGATTAACGCCCGCAGCTGGCTGCAGCCCTGAACAATGGCAAGACCCAGGAAGTGAAGAAATCACCGGAGAGGCACCACAGGCCTGTCCAGAGAGGCGGTCCGCAGGGTCTGCCCGCTTGACTCGGAGTGACCCATCCCCCCAGCCCTCCCCAGCTAAGACCTTATTTTTTTACTAAAATATTTAAAAGTTTGCTAAGATCTTATTTTTGTACTAAAATATTAAAAAGTAATACAGTTATATTCTTTAGCAATCACTTCCCAATCCATTGCTTTGTTAATTACTCTTCTGATTATGTCTACTGGATACCAAGCATGATCAAACACCTAGATAATGAAAAGTCTTAAAATTTCCCCTGTTAATGTTTAATGTTGTTTCTTAATTGTTTTATGAGAAATGTAGTTAAAAGCTTTTAACAACTTTTAAACATAAAATTAAGATGCACACTTGCACTCATTTATCAAAAGTATAGAATTTATTGAAGTTCAAGGTCATCTGAACAATGAATATGTTGAACATAAATATTGAAATACAGCTGTTTAATGTTGTTTCTTAATTGTTTTATGAGAAATGTAGTTAAAAGCTTTTAACAACTTTTAAACATAAAATTAAGATGCACACTTGCACTCATTTATCAAAAGTATAGAATTTATTGAAGTTCAAGGTCATCTGAACAATGAATATGTTGAACATAAATATTGAAATACAGCAAGTTCAAAAGTTATAATTCTTTACATTAAGTGGAAATTTAGGAATAGTGTTCCTTTTATTTTACTATGCCTTGCTTTAGGAGGGCTGTATATGATACCAAAATATCCTAAGCAAAGTGTATGTAGTGCTGATGGTGGTTGCAGGGATGGTAATGGGAGTTACTGAGGTAATCTTACTGCTTTTGAAAAATCTACATTTGTTTGAAAACATTTTTGTTTGTTTTCAGCTAAATATTTGGCAATGTGTTCAATGCCTCAGTTTCTCAAATAATTGTAAAGATCTAAAAATAACAGAGTTAAAGAATGTTGATCAGCTAAAATGTTATAGTTTTCATGTCACAAATAAAAATTGCATGTAAGCCATTGATCTTAAATGGTATTAATGAAAATTCTACAAATAATACAGAAAAGTTGCATAATTGTTTTACTGAATTAAAAATTATTACTACAATAAATGGAATGTTTTATAAAAGTAAGTAATCTTTTTAGTGGTTTTAACACATTTTCATATATTTTCATTTTCATATATTGTTTTAAATTCTTCACTTTATTATAGT
>SJYT01061974.1:62949-79444 GCA_006410635.1 Cephalophus harveyi
AGAATTCTTGATTACTAACAATGGTCTAAACGCAATGATAACAGAATTTCATAAATCAATTATATGCTCCATTTGAAGATTATAAAGCATAATTAACTTACTTGACACTAACACAAACAATGTTTTGTTTCTTCACAGAACAGGCTATGAGCTGTTTTCAATTATTGCAGTTAAATGCTGTCCTCTAAAATTAACGAATGAACATTTGCATACTGTACATTGTACTGAAGGCAATTTAGAGTGGGGCTACCAAATTGTTTTTCTAATGTTATTTTGCCTACTTACATAATTTATTTTCTGCTGAGGAATTAGAAATTACCTAATTATTTTTTAAGCTAACTAAGTGGGGAAAAAAAAAGTATCCTTATGAACACTGTGAAATAAGTGAAATAATCAATCATTTGAAATGGCATCTAGAGATTGTCATTTTAATTCTTTATTTAGAATATTTAGCATAAGATTTATGTTGTAACTTTTACCATGCTCTTCCTTACAAAGATGCAGGAAAAATAGAAAACAATACATAAATGATTAAGATAAACAGTTTCTGGTTCTATAAAACAAAAGAGTTGTATGAGAAGAGGGGATTGGTGCAGAATTCTTGCCTGACTTTGTCACAGGTGGAGTAGGCAAATTGCCACTTGGTACAATTTCAAGAGCAATTGCAAGGAGTGTATCCTTCTAAACTTCTTCTGTTATCCATTTATTGACCCTTTCAGATTTTTAGCTTAGATGTTACAATGTAGGTAAAATCCAACTAGTAGTAACAAAACTCATATTCTCAGATGTTATCAATAATTTATACCTTTGAATGAGTGTCAGAGCTAATGCTGGTGCATGGAAGAAAAAGTCTCATGACACCGAGTAATTAATATGAATGGAGAGAGAACTTGAGGAGGTGGAAGGGGCAGAAAGAGGGCTAAGGATAGAAAATTGTTGAGGAATAGAGATAAACATTTTGTCCACAATTTTGTTTGGTCAAAAGTAACTGACAAGACTAAGTCCCATTTAAAATAGCATTTAATGATCTATAATCTGCTTTGTTTTATACCGCCTTATATCTGGGCAATTAAGTTATCAGTGTAAGATACATGAGGGGAAATGAATTAATTAGAGACTTTAGGTGCAAACTTAACTTGGATGTAAAATGCTCATATCATTAAAATCACATGTATAAAACAGAAAATGAAATATTGGTTGGGTTATGTATTTGACAACCAGATAATTTATCTGTCCACATAAATCAAATTAACTAGATGATTGCCAAATTTCAGCTTTACTGTGAGCTATATTCATATATATCATGACAAAAGACAGTCTCTTAAATAATTTTTGTAAAGCTTAGGGTTTTTTTAATTGGCTATGTTAATGATGAGTTCCAGTCTGTGAAGAAATTAAAACATATGTCAATTCAAAATCAATTGTTAAGAAAGCCAAACAATCATGTAATGATTCAGTTATTTAAAATATAAACTGTACTTAGACTTTTTTTCTCACAGCCTGATTCCAGTCAGTCAATATTCTATCCTAAAAGCAGTATTTAGCAGTTTTCAGGCAATTTCCAAACAAATGAAGATGAATGAATCATCAATAATTAAGTTTGGCACCCTAATTTAAAGTAAAAAATGAATTGTTGGTCAAAATGCTAATGATATAAAAGTGAAATTCATTGTATCCCTTGTTCTTAAATATTGAACAAATATCAACTAATCACTGAATTATCCAACACCAAAAAATATTAAAATATAATTTCTAGCTGATTTGTCATCCCTATAATTGATTATCTTGCTTTGCCATTCAATAACTTATCCATGATCAAAGATAGTTTCAACAAACTAACTCTTCTTAAGTTTAAACAACTGGAGACCATTTCTCAATGTTGCAGCCTTTCTTATATTAATTCAAGAGACTTGGAGACATGTTGCTGATTTTGGAAGCTGATCTGTGTTGATGTGTGAAAGAATAGTTTAGCTTGTACCCTGGCCTCTGATGAAGGAAGACACCCTTCCAGACACATGCAGGCAGTGCAGACTCTAGCCTTTTCCTAGCTGATTATCTGATTCCCGAGTCCAGTTTGAATTGCCTTTGTCTCCTCCTCGTAACTGACTTGATTTTGTTTTCCTATTTTGTGATTGCTAGCTAAATTTTTTTCATTCCCATATTCCTAACTTGGACTTGACCAATAAACTGTGTTTTGAACTTTCTTAGTGTTTGTTTTTGAAATGATCTCAACTGGTTTCTCTGATTCCGGAGAATGGGTAACACAAACACAGTGGCTCGGCAAGCAGTCAGTGCTGTTTTTCCTGGTATCCTGACCACCCCACCACCCCTTTGGTGAGAAGATGGACGTGTCATCTGCAGACAGGAGTATCCTTCTCAGCTGGTCTGGTGTCGGGTGGCCCAGGAATGAGTCCCTGTATGCTTCCAGAGTTGTTCTAGGGTTTCTTTCCATTTATTCTATTAACTAATTTGATGAGTAATATTTCTTTTTCATTGGCTGCCAAAGATGATCTTCCACCACATTAGTTTGAAAACCTGGTCAATTAGTCCAACTTCAGTTAAAAGGATGGGCTTCCCCAGTGGGTCAGCGATAAAGAATCTGCCTGCAGTGTAGGAGACACAGTTTTGATCCCTGGGTTGGGAAGATCCTCTGGAGGAGGGCATGGCAACCCACTCCAGTATTCTTGCCTGGAGAATCCAATGGACAGAGGAGCCTGGCGGGCTGTAGTCGGACACAGACCGGACCAACTGAGCACACACACAGTTAAAAGGAATAGAAGAGACTTTTCTGGTGATCCACTGGTTAAGACTTTGCCTTTCAACGCAGGAGGCTCAAGTTTGATCTGTGGTCTGGGAGCTAACATCCCACATGCCTCATGGCCAAAAAAAACAAAGCATAAAGCAGAAGCAATATTTTAACAAATTCAGCAAAGACTTAAAAAATAATAATAATAAAAAGGAATAGAGGAACTAACTCCAGTACCCATGAAGGCTCAGTGCTAGGCCAGCCCCAGCAACCAGTTATACTTGTCTTTTTGGAACTGGACCTCCAGATAAGGAAGGTGGAGAAAATGAAGGCCTTGAGCAAGGCCTCACGTTCCTGGACTCATCTTGGATTTCATGCTGAAAACTCTGTGGACAACCCCATGGCTCTGTCTTTCCTGGTATTGGATCCCTTCATCCTGGGCCACTGCCTTTGTTCAGCCCTGTGACAATTTTGGCTAAATCCCAGCACATCTGCCAGCACCGACATCAGCAATGTAACCATAGGGAGCTAGGCAGATAGTGTTCTTGTAGAGAACGAAAGAAATGGTGCTTTAATTTATCATAATGTTTTCTGCAACATAGCTCTTTTGGTTTTTACTGGCATCCAACTACCTCTCTCTAGGATTCTGACATAAGCAAATGGATGATAATGCCTAACTTTACTATGGAGTCTTTTACTTCCTTAAAGAATGGCTGGGTCATCTTATTCCCAGATGTACTTAGCTAGAATTAATTCAAGTATAGGGACTGTGAAATTATCTGTAGCCTTTTTTTTTAAAGCTAATTTCTTTTCAGAAATCTTTCTTTTAATTTATTAATTATTTTTGGCTGTGCTTGGTCTTTGTTGCTGTGCACAGGCTTCTCATTGCAGTGGCTTCTCTTGTTGTGGAGCATGGGCTCAAGAGTGCACAGGCTTCAGTAGTTATGGCACATGGGCTGAGCTGCCCCACAGCATATGGAATCTTCCCAGACCAGGGGTCGAACTTGTGTCTCCTACATTGCCAGGTGGATTCTAAATGACTGGACCACCAGGGAAATCCAAAAAAATCTACTTTTAAAAACATATTATTCCTCATAATAAGTTTATGAGAAGAATATTCATAAACTTATCTTACATAATTGCAAGCATTTGTTCTTAGCTCATGTAACAACTCACATTTAGTTAGACATTATACAAGGGTAGGAAGTGCTTTACACACTTAAAAGACTCTGAGAAGAGGGTACAATTACTATGACATTTTACTGAGGAAACAAGGCTTCAGTTCAGTTCAGTCGCTCAGTCATGTCTGACTCTTTGCAACTCCATGAACCACAGCACGCCAGGCCTCCCTGTCCATCACTAACTCCCGGAGTCCACCCAAACCCATGTCCATTGAGTCGGTGATGCCATCCAACCATCTCATCCTCTGTCGTCCCCTGCTCCTCCTGCCCTCAATCTTTCCCAGCATCAGGGTCTTTTCAAATGAGTCAGCTCTTCAGCAGAGATGCTCACCAATGTTATTAATAGCCTTCCATGCTGTCAAATGCAGTGGACCCTTTTCCGTCATCTTTTTCAGCCTCAGCATCAGCCAACCCTCTTAGGCAGACATGATTGCCAGCTCTTTCCCCACCTTTTTAGTCCCCTTGCTGGTTCTTCCTTACCTTAACTCTCATTGATGAGGTTCCTTAAGACACGGTCCTGTCCATCTACTCTTTTCTTTAGGGCTCCTTGGTGGATCAATGGTAAAGAATCTGCCTGCAAGGCAGGTGACATGGGTTAGATCCCTGGGTCGAGAAGATTCCTTGGAGAAGGGAATGGCTACCCACTCCAGTATTCTTGCCTGGAGAATTCTATGGACAGAGGAGCCCGACAGGCTAAGATCCATGGGGTCACAAAGAGTCAGACATGACTGAAAGACTAACGCTGTTTTCCTAGATGATCTCACAAATCCTTACCATTCTATTGTCATCTCTATGTCTACAATGACAGCATTTACACCTCTCTAGAGATCTCTTCTCTGAACACTAATTTATCTACCAGACAGCCTACCTGATATCACCATTTGAATGCTTCATGGGCATCTAAAATCACATAATATATCTGAAGCTAAATCCGTGACCTTTTACCTATAAATCTGCTCCTTCCCATCCTCAGTGAACGGTATTGTCCTTTACCTAATTGCTCAAGTCAGGAACCTGGAAGTCAATCATTTTTAAAAAATTCCTATATCTACATCATCATCAGGTTCTATCAGTTTCATTCCAAAATGTCTCCTATCTTTCTCTTCTCTATCTTGATGGTCAGCATATCAGCTCAAGCCACCATGTACTTTTCTCTGTGCTACTGTAATAACTTTCTAAGGGGCCTCCCTTCTGCATTGCTCCTGAAATATGTTCTCTACTCAGATACTGTAATCCTTTCTATGTGTGTGTGTATGTGTATGGTCAAATTTTTACAGAAAAATGCATAAATCATAAATATTCAGCTCAACTAATTTTCATACCCTGAACAGAGCTGCATAACCAATATTCAGCTCAAAAAGTAGAATGTTATTAGTATCCCCCAAACTTTCCATATAATTCCTTCCAGTCATCACCTCCCAGAAGTAACCACTCTCCTGACTTCTATTGCCATAGGTGAGTTTTGCCCATTTCTGAACATTATATTACCAGTATCAACATGTTTGAAACATAAAACATATTATGACAGTACAGCCTAAACTCCTCAAAGGCTTCCTTTATACTTGGACTAAAATTCAAACCTATTACTGTGGCCTGCAAGTCCCAACACAATCTGTCCTCTACATAGTTCCCCAAGATCAAATCCTGCCATTTCCCACTTGCTCAATATGCTCCAGCTCACTGGCTCTTGTTTTATATCTCAGACTCTTGCCTTGACTCAGGGCCTTTGTGTACGCTGCTTCCTCTGCTAGTTTGCTGGTTCTAGCACCGTTGGGGTTTTTTCTTTTTTCTCACCCTTAAGTTCTCATTTCTCCAGAGAGAAACTTCCCACGGTCACTATAGATTCCTGAAGGCTGACGTGTGTCAGGAATGGTTCAGTATCTCTTACTTAACAAATGAAAGAGGTATAAGAAAACTTTATCTTTACTTTAGCGACCGTGTATGAGTACAGTTTATGGGGGTATTTGAACTGGTTAAATATGGTTTAAAAGGGAGCGAGAGGAATTAAAAAAAAAAAAAAGTGTCAAACAAGAGATGGTGGAATTTGAAAGACCTGCGTTACTATCTTCCAGGAAGCTAGATAAAGCAGCTCCCTTATCACCTGCTTTAGATTAGTTGTTGGGGAGAGGAAGGACTATAGCCTTTTCCTTTAAAATGCAAATATGAAGTCCGTTAGTCTGTGACTAACTGGGCACCTGGCAGGCAGAGAAGTGTGTGGGAGAGAAGCAAAGACTCCTGCGTATTTGCCATTTCCCCCAGGACCCAGGTGGCAGATTCCTGGCAGAAACAGTGTCCTGTATCAGCAGAAACATTCATCCTTCTATATCCAGTATGTATATCTCAATTTGGATTTCTTGCAATTCCACCTTACCATATTCCCTCAAGCTTTCTCCGACTGTCTACAAATTTGTTGTTGTTTACCTGCTAGTCATGTCCGACTCTTGGCTCCTCTCTCAATGCAAATACTTTCACACTATAAAATGCTGCCTTTGGGCTGGCAAAACCAACATCTGGGGGGAAAGGGAAGAGGAGAGAAGAAGAGGGATGGGGAGTGGGCCCAAGGAGGGGAAAATGATACAAAATTGTCCTACTGGGGTCGGGGTGGAGGGCCACAATCCCACGCTATTTTGAGGGCTGTCAGGCAGGCCCTTGTCTGCCCCCACCCCTCACACATAACACCCTGCCCAGGCCTGTGGAGTAAGGTGCACAGATGTTTTCTCTGGACATCCTGTTTCACAGAATGCTCCAGTTTGAATGAAAT
Source organism: Cephalophus harveyi (assembly GCA_006410635.1). NCBI lineage: Eukaryota > Metazoa > Chordata > Mammalia > Artiodactyla > Bovidae > Cephalophus > Cephalophus harveyi. The sequence goes on from SJYT01061974.1 coordinate 69,638, forward strand.
GCCTCCTGTAAGGTTTGGGTTCCCCTTGGATAAAATATTGCCCAGGGGCATTTATATGAAAGCATTCTGTGTTCCTACAATGCTTGCAGTTAGGGAGCATGAGCCTGGAGAGACTACAAAGGTATAATTATTTGTTTAAAACAATAATTCTGGCATTATAATTAATTATTATTAATTATTATTATTTACACTCTAAAAGATATTAGACTTTTGTTACTGTTTGGGGTTTAGTTGAGCTGTTTCAAAAGACAGAGCCTGACTCAAGTTATTTCAGCTCACTGAGGGATAGGCAGGGGGCCTGTGCGTGGAGGCTGTGCAGAAGACACCCTGCTCTGGGGTCACCTACAGGGCTTTGCTCACTTCCTGAGTGTCTCTGTGTCGGTCCTGAGGCTTGTCTTGCCAGGGCTGCAACCTGGTTTCCTCCTGCAGCTTCCCAAGTGTGGGCAGAGGAGGGAGGAGGGCTAGGGAATCTTGGACAACCAGGGACAGGGTGGGGGGGCTGGCTCTTTTGTGTCTCAGTCCAGCAGCGTAACTCTTCATCTCCTCTCAGGCCCTCCAAGCTGCTCTCAGGGCATCGCCGTACCTCATAACTTTTAAGTTTTACCTTCCCAGGCAGATTGCCTCGTTCACTTAAAGTTTTTCATTTCAAATTCCTGACAAGGAGAGAATTTAAGTGGTCCATTCACCCTTTCAAGCCTAGTCATGCCATGTCACACCTGTGAATTTACTGTCCTTTCAGCTGGGGCCGGGACAGGAGTTGAAGGGGGTCATGTGATCCATGTACCTCAAATCTGCCCTCTTAGGAGGTGTAGGGGGGTTATCCATCTTCCTTAGAAGCAACTGGTTTCACCAGGCAATGTGTTTGACATTCCTAGGGTATTCTCATCAGCAAAAGAAAAGCCTTTGCGATGCAAGTAATCAGCAGAAAATATACAAAGTCATCTTTCTTTTTTTCACCTGATGTTAAAATATAAGTATGTAATGATAGTAGACATTAAAAAAAAAATACATTCTTTAAAAAAAAAAAAAGCTCTGGTTTGGAATGTTTATTTGATCCAGCTGTGGAGCATTATCCTGCTGATTCAGAAATTAATAATATTCTTTAGAAGTATTAGTATTATGATAGTCTACTCCTGCAAGCAATAAAAACCAGAATACAATGGTTGATGTCAGAATTTAGTTTTGTGTACCTGGACCTCAATGGGGTAAAAAGCTTTGATGATGAGACGGCTTTGGAGAGAATGTGTATGTTCCAGCTACAAGATCCATAATAGATGTTAGGAATTTCCGACCCTTTTCTGGATTATTTAACATGAGTTTAACCCAATTTTCCCCTAGGCTCAATGGAAAACAGGTGTCAGGAGAGCAACAGGAAGATGTTTTTATCTTCCTTAGCTATTTCTGCAGTGATGGGAGAATTTTCCCACGTTCTGAATGAAAATAAGATTTTACCTTTCTATCTGTCATATCTAGACAAAAAGCTAGACATCGTCCTTGATTTCTTCCATCCCTTACCTCCTGTTTCCAGCCAACCCATCGTCAAGTCCTGGTGGTTCTGCTTTCAGAATATATCCTGAGTCTGACTACTTCTCTCTGCTTTCACACCTATCACTCCTGTGTCTGCCTGGAATACTGTAATAGGTTCTGTCCTAGGAGTGCATTCAGTAGCAAACAACAGAAAACTAATCTATGATAACTTTGACAAAGAGAGCTTTTCTCTTGTCTCTCATAAAAGTAGTCTAAGGGCAGGCAATCCAGGTCTGGTGCAATAATGCCATTGAAGACCCAGCTCTATCTTCCTTTTCTATCATCCTTTCTATCATTCTCATGCTTGTTACCCCACGTTCTCAGCCATTGCATCTGTGTTCCAGATAAGAAGAAAGGTATGGGTGGAGAATGACTTCCTTCACAAGTTTTGTCTTCTGTTCAGAAAGGGAAGCCCCTTGGACCTAAAGATTATCTATTAAGTGAAGTAAGTCAGAAAGAGAAAGACAAATATCATATAATATCACTCGTATGTGAAATTTAACTTTAAAAATTTATACAAGTGAACTTATTTATAGAAACAGACATCAAAAACAAACTTATGGGTACCAAAGGGGAAATGTAGGGTGGAGGAATAAACGAGGAGTTTGGCATTAAAATACACATACTACTATATATAAGATAGATAACCAACAAGAACCTGCTATATAGCACAGGGAACTCTTCTCAATATTCTGTTATAACCTCTATGAGAAAAGAGTCTGAAAAAGAATGGATATATGTAAATATATGCAATGTAAACTGAATATATTAATGTAAAACCGTGTCACTGTGCCGTACACCTGAAACAGAACATTGTAAATCCCAGCACTGTAATAATAAAATGTTTTTAAAAAAGAAAAAGGGAAGCCCTTGTCAGAAAAATAGCCATCACCATTTCATCAGCAAGAACAGGATTCCATGCCTATTCTTAGACTAATCAGTATTCAAAGGATTAAAATTGCTGAGGTAGATACTGTGAACTTATTTACACAGTATGTCTTCTAACCTTCTTCCACTGTGTCTTCCCGTACAGCTGAGACTGGGAGGCTAAAAACTACATCCTGTGGCAGCTAGGGAAATGGAGTGAAGTGAGGAGAGGCAGATACAAGCTGACCATTTTGCTGGTGTCCATTCGCAGAGGTAGAGTGGAGCTGGAGTCATTAAATAGGAACTTTCTTGATTACCCCTTCCTTATAAAATGTCTTAAATCATTAATAACTCCACTTGAGTTTGTCCCTTTTTGGTTTTTGTCTCTAGCTATTTCAGTACAAAATATTACCAAGTTAGGTAACCCACAATAAAGTACTTTATAGTCTATTTGATTTCCTCGCAGTTGATGAGCTGTACTTAGAGGATGATAAATTTCTCTGGTCTCACAACCACAAATTGCTAGGCTTTTCCTAAGGCAGGCTGCTGCTAGTGATGGTGATTTTGCTGGTGATGTGATTTTTCTAAATCATCTATGCTGTGCATGCTTAGTCACTCAGTTAGGTCCAACTCTTTGCGACTCCGTGGATTGTAGTCCACCAGGCTCCTCTGTCCATGAGTTTCTCCAGGCAAGAATACTGGAGTAGGTTGCCATTCCCTTCTCCAGGGGATCTTCCCAACTCAGGGATCAAACCCAAGTCTCCTGTATTGCAGGCAGATACTTTACCGCTGAGATTCTGGGAATGGTGACCAGTGGTGTTGGTTTTTCCCTCTTGACTATTAAAAAACTTTAAGGCAGAGCTTCCCTGGTGGTCCAGTGGTTAAGACAGCCTTGCAATGCAAGGGACACTGGTTCAATCCCTGGTGGGGGAAGATCCCACATACTGCAGAGCAATTAAGTCTGTGTGTACACCACAGCTACTGAGCCAGCGCTCTAGAGCCGGCAAGCCAAAACTACTGAGCCTATGAGTTGCAACTACTGAAGCCCACGTGCCTAGAGCCTATGCTCCACAAGAGAAGCCACTGCAATGAGAACATGTCACTAAAGAGTAGGCCCCACTTGCTGAAACTAGGGAAAGCCCATGCACAGCAATGAAGACCCACCACAGCCAATAAATAAACAAATCTTAAAAAAAAGCTTTGTGGCAAATATGTATCCCTCTCCCTAAAAGTGCCATCCTCACTGTATCTGTTTTGTATGCTAACCTGACTCCTGATCCTATCTTTTCTACTCTTTTTTTCTCCTTTTTCTTGACTCCTTTGCTTTTGTTTTTTCATTATGTTGCCTCTTTTCTCCTCACAACAGAATCTTTTTGAAAATAGATAGGGTTATAAGAGTATTTCTGCTGAAGAAGAAAAACTACTAAGATATTTGATTTCCCAAATTAGAAAAACTATCAGCAGGGACTTTCCTGGGGATCCAGTGGTTAGGACTTGATGCTTTCACTGCCATGGCCCCAGGTTCAGTCTCTGATCAGCAAACTAAGATCCTGTACAGGGTGCAGCCAACAAACAAATAAACAACAACAACCAAAACTACCAATGTAGTAGATATCAAAAGTAAAAATTGAGGTTAAGCCTTTCACAGCTATAAAACGACTTTAGTAGAATACTTTAAATTGGTCCCAAGTATGAGTTTCTGCTTTGTTCCTTGGTAAAAATACTCTATATGATGTCCCTGGGGGTGGGGGTGGGGGATACTAACTTTCCTCCAAATGCCACAAACTTGTGAATAGGATGAATGTAAAACACTGGTGCTCAGTATCAACCTTAAACATCTTACTATAATGATAAGGACTTTATACATCATAGAACTGAACTGGAAGAGTTTGTCCTCAACACTTTAGAGGAGATAAGTGCATATATGCTTTAAACACTGGTAGACAGCGTAACAAGATGAGAAACCTAGATGCATCTGCTGGTGCAGCTGGTGGTCTGAAGTGAGGACAGTGGGGAAATTTTGCCCCACAGTCCTGCTCTGACTGCGGAGCCCTGACCCAGACTGGAAGCTTCCCAGGGCGCCATTTCTAAGACTGGGAGATAATATTCCTTCCAAGTATCTGGGTGATTCAGCTGCTGCCAAGTCAGTTAAAAACATGAGTGGCCATCCAATGAACACTTTCTAAAGTGTAAAAATGTGTGTTCCATGAAATGCAGTCAGAAGCAAAGATTCAACCTCATGGCTTTATAATCAGAGTACATTTTTGACCGTTCACTAATATTAACCTGCTTCATCATCAACTTTGTTTATAGAACACAAAGGACACAATTCTCCTCATTGGTTTCTTTTCCATTCCTTACCTTTCATCCCACCCCTAAATCCTGTCTACCCTCAAAAGCATTCTCAGCAGTGAGACTATTCAAAGGAATGAGCTAGGGACTTCCTTGGTTGTCCAATGGTTAAGACTTTGCTTTCCAGTGCTGGGGGTGAGGGTTCAATCCCTGGTCAGGGAGCTAAAATCCTACATGCCTCATGACCAAAAAATCAAAACGTAAAACAGAAGCAATATTGTAACAAATTCAATAAAGTCTTTAAAAAATGATCCACATCAGAAAAATAGTTTTTAAAAAGAGTAAGCTGAATGTAATTTAAGAGGAGCTCTACAAAGTTTTGAGTAAAGGAGCATTATTGAATAAGTGTGTCACCCATGGGAACACTTTCTTTTTAAAGCCATTCCTTGGCTCACCAAAGCATTCCCTATAAAGTCCAAAATCCTTGGAATGGCATCCAAGATGCTTCCCTATGGGAACTGTGCTTCCTTCCCCAGCTTCACCTCTGGTCACCCCTCTCCTCGTAGCCTGGCAAAATCCAACCACAGTGAATACTGGTTGCCTCCCAGACATGCCTCACGATCTGCTGTCTCCAGGCTCCTGCCCAGACTGGAACACCAACCACCCGCCCTATCTGTTTCCCCTGCCCAGTGATTCTGGTTAAACTTTTGGGACCTACGTCGACCTTCACCCCAGCTGAGGAGTCTTCTCCCACACCTACTTTTTTATGGCACCCAGAGCCTATCCCACTGAACCCCTTAAACTAACTCAAAGTTGCTTGAAACTCTTTTGTCTCCAACTGCAAATTCCTTGAAGGCACAGACTGTGCTTTGTTTATCACTGAATCCCTAGCACCTGGAATAATGCCTGGGACAGGAGGTGCTAACACATGCTTGTGGAATGAATGAAAGTTATTATTCTGAAGGAAAGTTATTATTCTGAAGGAAACAATTCATTTGAATGGGTAGTTTTGCCTGTTTAGGAAAAAAAAAAATCACTCATCTTATGGACATAATGCATGTTGTAGCAACATTGATGTTTTCTAAGAAGTACTCAAAAGTTTTGTCATCAATCTGATAATTCTAGTACTTGCATTTTTCACCCCATGTTAAACTTACGAAACCTTCATCACAGAGCAAATAAGACATTTATAAACCAAAACTATTTTATGGGTGAAAAAAGGGATATTAATGTCATTTTAAGAATGGAAGTACTCTCTAAATAGAGCTGGCAATTAAATTATAACATGAAAAAAATATTAGCAATAGTCTTCTGAAGAAAATGAACTTAGTCATGTTCTTATTTTATAGAGTAAGTGACTCTTTTTTAAGCTATGAAGAAAATATATTTGGAATAAAAGCTGTCACTGTCTTTTCTCTGACCTGATATTGATGACAATAATAGTAATTTGCCATGTTAAGTGTGTACTGGTCCTTTAAATGAATCCTCTCATTCAGTTCTCACAACAGTATGATCATTGCCTCCATTCAAAGTGAAGAAGAGTGTTTCTGGTACGTATCAAGTCTGATTCATAGACTTGATAACCAGTAGTCAGGATTGAAGCCCAGGCAGTCTGACACCAGAGCTGAGGCTCTTTCCTGACTTCTAGAAAATGAAATCTCACATTAAGGAATAGGAGATGCTATCTCTGAGTTTAGCTAAACACCTACTCCATATATTATATAATGTTACTAGTTATGGAGTAGAATGTGGCATAAAACTGGTCCTTCTGGGCCTCTGTCCAATGGATTTTAGTTGTTACAGTGTCAGAAGTTACGTTTGGTATTACCTTTGCATTGCCTTATTACAAATTACCATCAAACATTTATTATCTCATAGTTTCTGAGATGGTTAGGAATCTGGGGCTGCTTAGCCCTCAGTTCTGGTTCCAGTTCAGGGTCTTTCATGAGTCTGTAGCCATTTCAAGGCTCAGAAGGGACTAGAGAACCCACTATGTTGGGCTGAGGCCCCAGTCCCTTCCTAAGTTCCTCACCACACAGACCTCTCAGTAGGACAGCTCACAGCACAGAAGCTGGCTTTCCTCAGAGAGAAAAATCTAAGAGAGAATCAGAAACAGTCTCTTCTAACCTAACCTGGGAAGGGACACACCGTCACTTCTGCTGGATTCTCTGCATTAGAAATGAGTCACAGAGTTGTGCCCAACTCAGGGGGCTATACAAGGACAGAACAACCAGAAGGTGGGGTCACTGGGAGCCATCCTGGAAACTGTCTTCCATTGCTGCTGTTGTTCACTCGCTACGTCGTGTCCAACTCTTTGCAACCCCATGGTCTGTAACCCACCAGGCTCCTCTGCTCATAGGATTTCCTAGGCAAGAATACTGGAGTGGGTTGCCATTTCCTCCTCCAGGGGATCCTCCCAACCCAGGGGTCAGACCCCCATCTCCTGCATTGGCAGGCAGATTCTTTACCACTGAGCCACCAGCGAAGGCCCACTGTCTTCCATACCTGCTTTAATATGTGACAGATGGGCGTCTTGATTTCATGCCTAAGTGCCAGGTTTTCAGGTGTGAGTGTTGGCTGTTTCTTTTATTCCATTGAAAAGAAATTAGATCATTAGACTCAAATGACAAATCTCAGCTTACCAAAAAAGCACTTTTACTAGAAGACAAAATTGGAAAGATGACAAAAAATTTAAAATATCTTTAATCGACAACTGCATCCAGTTGCCAATAAATTTCTTTGCAAATATCACATTCTTTCCTAACACAGTTCAAATGTAGGTCCAAGGTATACTGGGTCCTCAATAAAAGACCACACAAAGAAGCAAAGAACATTTAAAAACAATGTAGAGTATTGACTCCTGAAGCAATGGTGCATCTCCATTATCTCTGCTTTATGGCTGACTAATTTCTGAAATCACTGTGACAAGTATCATGCCAGACAGTCCTTGGGGATAAGCTGACAGACACATGTTTAAGATCAATCTGAGAAAAGGTATGTTACTGCTTCAACAACATAATTAATCACCCTTCAGTTCAGTTCAGTTCAGTTCAGTCGCTCAGTCGTGTCCAACTCTTTGCAACCCCATGAATCGCAGCACGCCAAGCCTCCCTGTCCATCACCAACTCCGAGTTCACCCAGACTCACGTCCATCGAGTCGGTGATGCCATCCAGCCATCTCATCCTCGGTCGTCCCCTTCTCCTCCTGCCCCCAATCCCTCCCAGCATCAGAGTCTTTTCCAATGAGTCAGCTCTTTGCATGAGGTGGCCAAAGTACTGGAGTTTCAGCTTCAGCATTATTCCCTCCAAAGAAATCCCAGGGCTGATCTCTTTCAGAATGGATTGGTTGGATCTCCTTGCAGTCCAAGGGACTCTCAAGAGTCTTCTCCAACACCACAATTCAAAAGTATCAATTCTTCGGCGCTCAGCCTTCTTCGCAGTCCAACTCTCACATCCATACATGACCACAGGAAAAACCATAGTCTTTTAGAGTCTTTTAAATCATTTGTTTTAAAGATAGGAGAAATATGCACTTTAGGTCCAGTGGTTAAAGTAAATAATGATGTTTCCAAAATTTAAATCCACTTAGAATGTTACGTATTTTCATGCTCAGGAACTTAGCCTCTACATTGTTTTAAATTAATCCCTTACAATGCCATTATCAGAATAAGTAATCATCTGTTCTGTAAGATTGTTAATGGCCATGACCAAAAACCTTAAAATTCTGATCTAAAATGGCCCAAATCTTAATCATAAATGGGGCTGGATGGGCTTATGAAGGACTATAAGGTATTTGTACTTGACTTATTATAAGAAGAAAATTATACATGCTTCTGAATTTTTCCAATTAATCAAGCATGTAAGTTTGACCCATGAATGCAAAAATCAAAGAATAATTCTTTTCTTCTTCAAGTTGCTGAAAATTTGTGTCCTATGTTAGTATACAATTTTAAGTGAAATTCTTAACGGCATTGTTGTTGTTATATACACTTTGCAACTTCAGGAATAGCAACTGGAATACAATAGCTGTATGGACTACCTTTCAGACCTCATCTCTGACATCCAGTCATCAAAGTTGAACTAAGACTTTTCCAGGCTGATAGTAGAAATTTTCCATTTTATAATAATATTCTTTTATGATGATAATATGAATTTAGACTAGTCTACTTAATCATGGAAAAAATATTTTCTTCTTGTCATGAAATTAAATATTCATCTTGTATAAAAGCTATTAAAGTTTTATAATTAAATTTTGAAAAACAAAAAAATTTTATGTTGAACACTTTGTTTTTTTTTTTTTTTTAAATTTTATTTTTACTTTATTTTACTTTACAATACCGTATTGGTTTTGCCATACATTGACATGAACACTTTGATTTTAATAGCTAGTAGAATGAAGCCTAATTAATTCACATCTTGTGAATTCTGAGTTAGCTGCTACTGTGATTATATTTCTACATTCGTATGCTTTATTAAGGCTTTTCTGGTGGCTCAGTGGTAAAGAATCAGATGCAGGTTCAATCCCTGGGTTGGGAAGATGGTACACAGAGTGCCTGAAGAATTATGGACAGAGGTTTGCAACACTGTACAGGAGGTAATGACCAAAACCATACCCATGAAAAGGAAATGCAAGAAGGCAAAGTGGTTGTCTGAGGAGGCCTTACAAATAGCTAAGAAAAGAGAAGCAAAACGCAAAGGAGAAAGGGAAATATAGGAGAAGGAAATGGCAACCCACTCCAGTACTCTTGCCTGGGAAATCCCATGGACAGAGGACCCTGACGGGCTATAGTCCATAGGGTCAACAGGAGTCAGATACAACTTAGCGACTAAACAACAATGACATGCTTTATTAAAAGGGTTTATAAATGCACCTGAAGTGTAAAGTAGGTCCCACAATAGAGTGTTTTCATACTTAAAATAGTAAACTTTCTAGGGCTTTAGAAGTATTTTATTCAGGAGTACTTAGAGGTGCCTCTTGAGAAACCTATATGCAGGTCAGGAAGCAACAGTTAGAACTGGACATGGAACAACAGACTGGTTCCAAATAGGAAAAGGAGTACGTCAAGGCTGTATATTGTCACCCTGCTTATTTAACTTCTATGCAGAGTACATCATGAGAAA